>VUQK01008701.1:41158-51272 GCA_015106715.1 Bujurquina vittata | reverse complement strand
GTTGTTCTCGCCTGGGCATGTTTCACCCAGAAAAAAATGAAACTCTGTAAAAAAAAAAATACAAAACAACAACATTAAAATAAAACAGGTGGCATCCTCCCCCAGAAATTTCAGTATACACCAATGCAATTACCAATGTTTGTGGAGAGGATTTACACACTTTTACTGGTATAGTCAGCTTGGAAAGTGGGAGTGTTGACTAGCTGCTGGCTTATTGTTGGAGCCATTCGGTCTGTATGTGTGCAGTGGACTGCTTTTCTTCCCGCCCACTCCTGACCAGGTTTAAAGTTTCTGGCCAGCTGTAACAAAAGAAAGCTTTATCCCTTGATGGTGCAAGTTTTGTAACTATTGATACAGTAACTGACAGCTCTGCACATTGCAGTCTTTTTAGACTTTTCCACCACATGTCACACATGCTATTGCTCTGGGTGCTTGTAGTCAAGGCTGTCCCCTAGTAGTCCACTAAACACTAGTTGGCTATTAAATAATAACTGTGTGAACTTTGAATCGATTAGTAGCTGTAAATCAGTCAAATCATGTTCTGAGGTGTAACCGCCTTTGAAAATCAAAACAGTACTGAGAGTTACAATTTATTTTTGCACTGGCAAGAAGCCTGTAATTAGGCTTTTTGGCATCAGTTAAATCTAGCAACACAGTATATAAGGCAACAACAGAGTTTGTACAATTCTAATGAGCTTGAAATTCAGTATTTGGAATGATCCCCTTTACTCTTCAGCACAGCCTGAACTCTTTGAAGCAGCTTTCTTCTCATTTCTTTAAGTAGTCTTCAGGAATAGTTCTCCAGGCTTTTTGAAGGACATTCAAAGCTCTTCTTTGCATGCTGGCTGCTTTTTGTTAAACTGCAGGAATGTCTTAAAGACAAAGGCCTGGATGACCGACATTTTCCTGCTTCTAAATTCAATTAAAACTGAAGTTCTTGTACTCAACCCCACAAATCTTAGAAACATGGTGTCTAACCAGATACTCTGGATGGCATTACCTTGGCCTCCAGTAACACTGCAAAGAATCTTGGAGACATTTTTGACTAGGATATCCTTCAATGCACATAAACAAATATGTAGGACTGCTTTTTTATATTTATGCAATATTTCTAAAATTAGAAACATCCTGTCTCAGACTGATGCTGACAAGCTAATTCATGCATTTATTACTTCTAGATTGGACTATTGTAATTCATTATTATCAGGCTGTTCTAAAAGCTCCCTGAAAAGCCTTCAGCTGATCCAAAATGCTGCAGCTAGAGTACTGACAGGGACTAGAAAGATTAAAATCCTTCTTCTCACATGCAAGGTCTTGAATAATTAGGCTCCATTTTATCCTCAAGACCTCATAGTACTGTATCACCCCAATAGAGTGCTTCACTCTCAGACTGCTGGCTTACATGTGGTTCCTAGGATACTTAAGAGTAGAATGGGAGGCAGAGCCTTCAGCTTTCAGGCCCCTCTTCTGCGGAACCAGCTCCCATTTTGGGTTCAGGAGACAGACACCTTCTCTATATTTAACATTAGGTTTAAAACTTTACTTTGTGATAAAGCTTATAGTCAGGGCTGGATCAGGTGACCCTGAACTATCCCATGTGTGTGTGTGTGTGTGTGTGACTGAAAGTGTTTCATTGTGTGTTTTTCTATCCAGGTAGGCTTTTATTGCATTGACAGTGTTTGAGATCATTGTCATGCTGAAAAATAAAGCTGTTGGTAATCAGACACTTTCCAGATGGTATTGCATGCCCGATCAAAATCTGATGGCACTTTTCTGTGTTCAGAATTCTATCAATTTTCACAAGATTTTCCAACACCACTGGCTGGAATGCAGCTCCAAACATGACAGAGCCTCCAACGTGTTTTACAGATGGCTGCAGACCCTCACTGTTGGACCTGTCTCTTGATCTCCTCCATACATATTGATGATGGTTTGAACCAAAACTTTCAAATCTGGATTCATCCCTTTATCAGACCTGTTACCACTGAATTTCAGTTCAGTTCTCTGGTAATGTGGCATACCTCAGCCTTTTCTCCCTGTTTCTCTTCCTTAAGCTTCTTGACAGCCACCCTTCCACTGAGACCATTTCTGATGAGGCTTCAGTGTCCAGCAGATGGATCAGCTGAAGGTCCAGATGCATCTCTCAGGTTTTTGCTGGATGTTTTCCTGTTTCCTAAGGACATGACTTTCAGAGGCTGTTCATTGGCTGTAGATAGTGTTTTAGGCCTGCCACTTCTTTTGTCCTCCATTTTCCTGAAAATTTTAAGGACACACTGCACACCATGCTGAGATTTGCCAGGTTTTTAAATAATAGCTCTTTGGAAATCACCTTGTTTGTGCAAAAATACAATTTTATGTCTGTCAAACTGTGTTATCCCTGGGATTCTTTTGTAGATTCAACTAAGGAAAGGGGAAAATTGTATTTTTGGCACAGGCTTCTAAATTGCCTAAAGATAAATTTTTAAATTGGTTCTTTGCTGAGTTGAATGAGTTATAGGTCAGTGTAATATGGAAGCTCATTTGTGCCACTAAAAAAAAAAGCACCATCCATAACTCGAAATTTCGGCTTTGCGCTGCCAATCAGGAAGCTCCGGTAAGCAATCAACATTTTCATGTTGATCTGCTTATACCTTCAGCTTCCTACTTCCAGTTAACAAGGAAAGGATGCTAGGATCGTGGAGCTTCCTGATTGGCGCCACAAGTCGAATTTTCAAACAACTTGAATAGAAAAACATTCCTCTGAAAATGGTCAGGTACAAGGACTGGACTGAATATGGGTGAAAAAGCAGCCAATGTCCAAGGAAAAACTTTGAAAGACCTTCAGAAAGCCTGGAGACTACTTAAAAAAATGACAAGAAAGTCTGGCTCCTCTGAAGCAAAATACAAAGAAAGGAAGGGTGACTCGAAACTTTTGCACAGCGCTGTTTGCTGGACAGCTGAAAGTGTGCTTATTGTGTAAATCTTGGTGGGAAGAAACTTCCCAGTGAGAATTACGAGGTGCTGCGGAAACTATTTAGAAATGGTCCTTCTCCGTACTTCCGCATTACATAAGGCTAAAGTGATTCCTCTCTCCAGCTATCAGTGACCTTGTGAGTTACATAACAGCAGTATGAGTACATGTACGTGTGAAACAGAATAGGGAGAAAAAGGAGCCACCTCCAGAGGCAGCAGCACATAATGTTCAGTATTGACCTGCTTGTATGCTTCAGTAACTTCAGCAGCGTGATGTTTGTACCTCTTGGCGTTCGTGTCTCCATCTGAACTCTGCAGCGCACATTGGGCTGGCTCAGCTTCCTGTTATTGGCAGGGAAACAAAAGAGATCTCAGAGCATTAGCAAGTGGCGAGAGTAATCATCTGCAGTGCTTTAAGTAGGCTGCTCAGCATACATGTGTCTCACTAAACACCTGCTGAGTGGTGGACATGTGGAAACTGTGAGATAGCAAAGTATAATTCATGCTTCATTCGATTTGTCTCTGAATGCATTTGCAAATTAGCAGTGCAGTGTGCGAAACACCAATGTACAGTGCGGAACATCCATGTGGCAGCACTACTAAACTTTTAGTTTGCCCTTTTATTCCATTTTAAAGACTGCAGGCAAACAGTAACACCATGCTGTTCTTATTCTTCACACATTTTGGAGTACCGGTGTGATTTACGATCGAAGCCTCCTCAAAAAAGGTACAAAACTATAACCTTGACGGTGATACTTATTGGATTTGCCCTAGAAACAAATCCCTCTGACCCCTCTGGCTTCACTGGTTTTACAGATACCAAGAAAAGCTTTGCAGTCAGAACGAAGACAGATGGAGGCAGCGTGACAGACAGGAAGATGAAAGCAACAGTTTAACATGATTTAGGCAAATATTTACCTCATTGTATCCAGTGAAATATTTTAAATATTTGTGTGGTTGATTAACTGGGATTATTCTGTTTTCTGATCTGTATTCATGTAATTTTTCTGATAAAGTAGCACATCAGACTGGTGGATACAGTATTCAGTTTTCCTGCAGGTCCACGTAGATGAGCAAACTGGCTTTGAAGGGGTCAGAGATTTAGGATCAGACGTCCGGGAACAAACAAATGCACAATCAACCGTCTTTTTCCAATGTGTTTTAGATATTTCACAAAATGGGACTTGCTGCTGTGCTTGCTGCGATGGACAAACTGTGAGTCATCAGTGGAAACACTTTGAACGGTGGAGCAAAGGGAATCCATCAATCAAAGAACTGAATGTCACATTTGTGACATTTTGCTGTATTCTGAGATAAAAATCAGTCCTGTGGGTGGGTTGGACGGTGCATGCAGCTTTTTCTCGACTCACTCCCCACCGCTTTGGGCTTCCTGGTTTGACCTACATTTCATGTTGCCGTTGTATGCATGTAAACATAGCTTAGTGGTAAAAAAAAATCGGGTTCTGGGTTTGGGCTGATGGTGGAACATTTTTCAGTTTGTCTTTGAGTTAGAGTGCAGAACTGTGTTTATGTGTCTCAACCAATAGGATTTCAAATGGTGGGTATATGCGGGTGTTTGTGGGTTCAAACATTTGCAGGGTGTGCGCCTTGGCGACGGCGGACAGAAATGGCGTAGGTGTGTGTTTGTGTGCACTCCGTACAGTATATTGTGTGTATCGCTACAGTCAGGAATCAGTTATTTGGGGAGAGGTGTTAAGTTTATTTTGGTTATTTGGGATAACCCACACATGACTAGTTGAAGCTGACCTCATGCATTTGATGCAGTTACAGATAAATCTTGCACATACTCACATCGGATGTTTAACAAGCATGAAACCCAAGGTGCTTGAGGTTATTCTGTGGCCTAAAAGCTGTGGAATTGCACCGACTTGTGCGTATGCGATTGTATTTCTTTCAGCAGCACCTTGTAAACTGTCCGCCCGCTGTTATCAACCTGCCATCGGCTCTCTGCAAGTCAAGCGCACCAGAAAGTCTATACAGAGCAGCAGATATGATTATATATCTTGGCAGGAACAGTGTGCATGCATCACCGTGTTAATGGGCGCGTGTGCACGCATGCATCACAGTGTGTCCTGGTTTGAGGAGAGAAGCAACTCATGGAACACTTGACAGAAGATATATACCTTTTCCAGAGCAAAGGGAAACAAAGGCAGGCTCCAAATGATACACGGCTCCTCGAAGAGGCCCGTTCTCTTTCCCTCCATCGAGTCCTCGTCTCCAGGTAAAGCCTAATGTGAACCCATGAGCTCCGCTGGACGCATTTCGTTCATTTTTAACGGTCCTTTTAACGTGACAATAATATCTCACAGCCAGCCTGTCTGCTATCTCCCAGCATGTGCTGACTCGAATTGAACCCAGCTCTCCTGTCAATTCCTCCTTTGCCAGTTAGGCAGACTTCTCTTCTTTTCTTTTTTTTAATTTCCTTATCATGCCTTTTTTATTCGCTCCTAAACTTTCTTCCTAGAATCCAGACCATTCCCTTCTTCCTCCTTCTCGTAGGTAGGCCTCTTCCTTTGCCAGACGGAGGAACACAGTGTTCCTTTGTTATTTCCAGGGATTAAGTCTAGATAACAACCACAGCCACTCAGGCTCAGCAGCACATCAGCAGCTTTCTATCTGTGGCTTTACATGCCTTAATTGGGATTTTAGAGGCATGTCCCCACAAAGGGAAGGGATTTCTGGATACACAGCTATGGGTTGCTTTGAGACATTGGACACCTCTTTAAAAAAATAATAATAGCTGTCTCTTTTTACTGTCTCCTAATATAAAAGCAGATATTCTAAGTTGTGTTATATCAGCTGTTGTGACAGAAACTTTTCATCAGCTTTTGCACATGCCCATTTGCTGCACTTCCACTTGGGACAGAGGGATGATACATTACCAGCTGGTCCTGCTCCAGTTGACCCCTCCCCTTGACAACGGTTGCCTAGTGCCACAACTGGAGCCCATCACTAGGACGGGCTGACAGCCAGCCTGCCAGATGTGAGGCCTTCTCCACGCTGTCTGTAATCCAAGCAGAAACAAAAACTTCAGGTACGCACACTCGCACGTACACAGATAACTAAACACTGGTAAAGTATAGCTTATCACGTAGCACTCCGCAATTACCTGCCGTATATAAGCCTGCCTTTACTCTTTTTCTGGGGTGCGCTGTAGAACATGAGAGACAGTTTCAGAAGTGGTATGCGGACCTCCCTGTTTTCCATCCAAACCCGGGAGTGACCTTGTTGTGGTCACAGATTCCCCCCTGTGTAAAGCAGCCTCCTTCAGGACCCTGCTATTTGCGGCTTTGTGGGGCAGAGTGGCGACATCTTAATGGCACACAGACAAGAAGAGGCTACAGACCCCTGCACCCTCCTGCACTGAGAGCACAGCTGACTGCAGGGAATGTGGACTCGTCAAGATGTATGCTGACAGCAGCTACCAGGGGATGGTTGGGATTTGTGTTCACACAAAATAAATGAAGTACTATTTTTATATTATTGTTACAAGAAACTCTTGACAGCTTTTTACAGCCACTAAGGAACTTGTCTTTGGTAATTATAAGAAGGGAATTGGGGCTGGGAACTAAGAAAAGTAGCCTTTGTGCTGAAATATGTTTTTATTTATGTTCCAGTTTGCAGCATAAGGTGAGGAATCTGTTGGATTGTCATGCAGCTTTTACCAGATTTTCTGACATCACATTATACACATTTGGGATTTTGCACTACTTAACACTTGTTGGGAATACATAGATATCCTTGGCTTGACAGAGAGATCTTCATTCAATGATGGTAGACTTAAAACAGGAAGCCATGATAATGGGTCTTCAAATGAGACCAAAAGTACCAAAAAGGGCAGCTTCTCATTCATACTGACCAATGGCAGGTTGAAGAAGTGAATGGGTTCGAATACCTTGGAAGCCTAATCGCTGGCTGGGATGTCATAAGCCGGGTGGGCACAGCCTACACTACAATGACTCGATCTGGGCATCTTTCTCTCAAAATTTGGCTACAAAATACAAAAATAAATCTTTTTTTAATTAAAATAGTTGTGCCCATTGCCCTGAATGTATGCAAAACACAGAGGCCAGCAAAAATAATTTCCCAACTCCTCAATACACTGCAAAGGATTTTGAAGATCTCTGGGAAGAACAAGGATGAGTGCAACAAGGAAGTGATTCAACGATCAGGCACACATCCCCTCGCCGGCATTGTTATTGACCCCAACTTTAAGTCGCAGGATACATCCTTCGCCTACCTCCTGAATGACTTCCAAAGACTGCCATGACCTGAACCGCATGAACGGGTAAACGCACGCAAGGACAAAGATCACTTTGAGCTGGACGTTCACTAAAGATTTGAATCTTTGTCAGCCTCACCTGAGATGAGGCCAAACTCGCTGTGACTGAAGTTGCTGGAGACCTATCAGGAACCTTTTGCTGCACTTTCCGTAGACCAGGTGTTTTTAAAGTTTAGGAAACCAGCGCATGACTGCGAGAGGAAAAAAAAAAATTAAAAAATACATCATACTGTATGTACATTGGGTACATTCAGACCCCTTTAAATGTGTTACTCTTTGTTTCATTACAGCCATTTGCTAAAATGAAAAAAGTTAATTTTATTTCTCACTAATGTACACTCAGCACCCCATCTTGACAGAAAAAACAGAAATGTGGAAATTTTTGCTATATGCATGAAGGATCATGCCAGTCAATGCAACATGTTGCTTACTGAAGTATCTTTCACAGTTTCTGCACTACAGTGAAGCTGAATGCCTCAGAGAAATACATCAGACTATGTTATATATTTGCCTAAATTAAAGTGATAAATAGAAAATTGTCTACCATATCATTGAAAGCAGACTGAAAATCTGTATATACTTCAGTGAGTTAAGTATTGTCAGGCTCTCTGAAACCACTTTAACAGAAATGGTAATAATGTCTGTGGCATTCAGGGTCATTCTGCTAAAACTGTAACAAGTAAAACAGATTTGGGCTACTTGGAAAACCTTCGCGAGGCCCTGAGAAGTAGTGTCATTGAGCTAATAAGTCACCATTTCCGATATTTTAAGTGCTCCGCCATGCCAAACTTTACCAGGCTCTAACTTTGCCTGTCCAGTCAAAACATTGGAATAAGTGTGTTTGTTGGTTGTCTGGCTGTTATGCTTTTAACCTAAGGTTAAATTAATAATGATTTTTTTTATGGTATAACAGAGCAACAGAGCAAGACTGTGTAATCTTGAGGGATCAAAGATGTGGTTAGGGGGCACTCCATCTGTCCCTGTTAGCACAAGTGTTAATAGGTTAGTGGCCACAAATTAATGTGCTCCCATTCACATGGACCGAGGAGGACATAAATCCTAAACTTTGAAAGCCTGGGCGGGCCCCTGCCCAATGATCTGGACCAGGTCAAGACTGACAAATGGCTGTCACGTGACCATATCATTGTCTCATGGCACTGGAGACAGTTCACAGTAAGTGCATAGCATCAGATAGCCTTGTTAATGAGCCTTATCTGAGGTGGCGTCTGGCAAACAGCCAGCAGGAGAAAAAAAGACACAGCGGGAGGAGATTTTAAGAACATAAACAGATGCTCTGCTCGCAGATTTGAAAAACAGCATTTCCTTCTCCTTCTCAAAAGAAAGTTTGTCCAATCAACCCCAACGTGGCCCTCTGAGTTGAACTCTGCAACCAGAAGAGACTTGCAGTAGCAACAGCGGTAGCCCTCAACCTATACACAGCTTGACCGCCTGTAAAAGCTCAGCCGCCCACCTCCAAACCTCTCCTATTTATCTCATTTTCCAAGTCTTTGCTCTGTCACAGGCCACGAGCGGTAAAATGTAAACAGAGCGCCCCGCTATGACTCACAGGGAGCTCCTTGATCATAGCAACTTGCCAACATAGCAGCAACTACCCAAGAAGACATTTAGAGGGAAAGTACACCACGTTTGTGCACACATTTGCACTAATTACATTGATCATAACTGTAGGAATGGATTTACCTTCCAATGTGATTAAGGGGCTATGGCACAAAGTACTGAATAGATTAATCTTCTTATTTAGATAACTGTGTTTATAGTTTGAAAAATCAACTATAATTACTTTCTTGGTACAGACTGTGCACTTATTTGACCATTTGTCTAAGGAAATTTGGCTATGCGCTTGACAGATACTGTCTGTATTTGCTTAAAGTCAAAAGAATGAGCTTGTAACCCAGTTACATGGATAATAAAACATTAAATGCATTTAACATCCTTTTATACTGCAGTTGTATATCACTCGGGGTGGCCTGTGGCTTCATTATCACTCTCTCGGTATTGTGAGCGCTTTGCAAGGCTAACATCAAGAGCCTCCATAAGTCAGCTGGTGTTTGGCTCACTGCTCATCAAGCTGGCGCAGACCAGGCTTGAACTCCAGAAGCTCTGGCCTCAGTTCCACAAAGAAAGCAATGATGTCAAAATTTCTGGACACGCTGCAACATCATACCACTCTGAGGCTTGCGAGGAGCTAAGAGCTCTGCTCAAATCTGGAGGTGCGATCATAAATCAGAAGTCCCTCGCACTCTCTCACTCCTCACTAATTTCAGCCTTTCTCTCTCTCTCGCTCTCTCTCCCTCCCTCCCATCCAGTACCTCTGCCTCTCTCAGCCAGCAAAGGCACATTTTAAACCCATTAGCAACTGGCCTGCCAGCTGTACATCAGCAGAAAACCATAAATTGTTTTATTGGATGAAGTTTCTGCAAAGTGATGAGCTCAGCGTTACCGATTCCCGGTACACTGCTAGCTTAATGTGCAAGTGAAAGTGTGCCTCTTGTCAAATATTCAAGAAGAAATAATTGTTATTTCCAAGGCTTCTGACATTTGATTACTGTCTTGTGTGCATTCGTCACACCCTTCTCCAAATCTGTGTCAGTGGGCTGGGACCTTTATAGTGTTTAAATTGAATTTACTGTACAAATATTTGACTTTTTATTTCTGATTTTGCAAGAGGCCGTCCATTATTTCTGCAGGCATGTGCTTAGCAAGCAAAAAAGTCACCGGTGCTGTTAGTAAATGTCTGCACGCTGCACTGCCTTCTGTGCAAAAATTGCTGATTTATGGCACCTCAGCTGCACCTCTCCAACGATGCGGGCTGTCTCCTCGACTTCATCGAAGAAAGAG
>VUQK01008701.1:15455-41138 GCA_015106715.1 Bujurquina vittata | reverse complement strand
ACTTCATCGAAGAAAGAGCAACTTGTGTGAAGTTGTTTACATTAGTGCCGAGCTTCCCCACAACTCCACTCCCACCTCCTCGCTCACACCAGCCCATCCAATTCACACCGCTGTGTGCAATGCAAACAATCAGAGCCCCCCTTGCATTGTGTTGCTGGGGCAACCAAGACCAAACCAGGTATACCTACCATCCGTTTGGCGGTGAGCCCACAAACCCTCAAAGAGCTAGATGCTCCATTCCACATCATTTTCTCCAATATTGTCATGGACAATAAAGACGGAGGGTCACGTTTTTTTTAAACTCACCCTCAAGGAGGCCAGGTGGTGAAGGGTGACAATAGAGAATTTGGGGGGGGGGGGGAATAAACCAGTTTCCATTAACTCATTGTTGCTGTTTTCAGCTGTTGCTGTGGAAATATGCTTTAACCCAGACACTCAGCTACCCTCTTAACCTCCTTGTAATCCACCCCCAGCAGTATATACACCACATGTGGAATAACACATCGGTGCGTCAGCAGGGTACGGGGAGGAATGTTGTCTTAGGAGGCAGGTGCGTCACACCAGTACTGCCATGCAGCATGCACAGGAAATATTAGTTCAATTTCTCTTGTCCCCTGCACTGCAGACCCCTACAGGCAACTGTTTAGTGTTTGCTTTCCATTGTAAGAGGACCAAACAGAAAACCAGAAAACTGATGTTGCCATTGGCAGATTGTGCTCATCATTCAGGAGTGTGGAGGAATATACACGGCAATGTGGAAAAGTCGAGAGTTAACAATGACTAACATAGCTGACCTACAGTGTCAGTGATCAAATTGAAACTGCTATATAATGGCGGTTTTATGATGCACTCCTAAAACTCAGCTGAAGTTGTGGCTTTTGCCTTTGACCTGTTTGAGCACCATTATACAGCAGCAGCATTCACATGCAGCATTAGAGCCCAACTGATACAGTATAACATTTGTAAGGATGATACCAATGTTTCGTGATTTAAAACTCCGATATGTTGACCGATATTTTTTTCCTTTCAGACACGTGAAACTTAAACAAATTTCCGTAACATGTGTTATGTGTAGTTATTTACTAAGATACTACTTCAAAAATAATCGCACTTTAATGTCGGAAGGGTCCCGGATTACTCGTCTACGATCTGCTCGGGTCTGATCAGATCAGCTGGTTGTTTGTGGTATTCCAGACATGCCTCACCGACAGATTGCCCCCTGGTGGACAAACTATGCAACATCAACACTCATAACATGATTAAAGCGTGATTCTCCCGTCTCTTCTTCGCTTTTTCAATTTTCATTTATCGGCTGTGATATAGTGAATGCTGATATTGACTGATATTGGTGGGGCTGTTATAACAAATGGGCCCTAGTCAGCATTCACAAGCTGAAAGACTTGAGTGCATTTACTCTTGTGGCACTACAGAAGTAACTTTGATAATTACCTATAATTATTCAATTATGGAATATAAGAGGGCGCTGCAGAGATGGGGTTATTCTTGGTTTCACAATTCTTGAACCCCTATGTAATACGTTGTTGGTTTTTATTAGACTTCCCAATGTCTTTGTAAAAAAAAAAAAGGAAGAGTATAAAATGGAAACAAATCTCTCAGTTTTCCTTTTTTTTTATTATTAGTGTTTTACCAGTGTTCATTCAAGATTTAGGTTGACCATAAATATCCCTAAAGGCAATAATAGAGAAGTAATAACTTGCCTGTTTAAAACGTGTATAGAACTGAACAAAAAAAATGCTTCTTGTCTCCTTTCCCAGCAATTAAAGACACATTGGTATGTGGCGTTACGTTTTTACAACGTTGTACATTTATGGGTTTTGAATACTGAAGCAGAATTTAAAGCGCACGACACACACATTCCTTCATTTTTATAAGGACTCTCACTCATGTCAAATTAAGTCTTTACATCTGAACTTACTGTTGCATTGACTGGTGGCAGCTGTCTGACGTCTCCTGTCTCCTGGAGTGTCTCCACATGGCTGACTTGCATCATTTAAAATGACTGGATAGGTGAAAGTGAAGGTGTGTATTGGCTGGGTGGACTTTTGCCATTGAGGGTCCAGTGTTGAGCCTTTTCAACCACTTATTGTTCCAGAACTTCATCCAAGAAACACAAATTCAGCCGCACTTAAAAGACTTTATGAAACACATCATTCTTATCCCAAGATGATGTCTTACTTCAGGACAAATTTATCAAGCATGAAGGCTATAAGGAGCTTTCAGTGTGATTGCTGGTGCTTGGAGCAGCGCTACAACTGTAAATCTTTCTTTTTCTTTTAAACCATTTGTGCCACATTCTTCTTCAAAAGAGAGGGTGAACTCACCGTTTTCAGACACGTAGACTTAGAGAGAACATATTTGTGTGCTGGGGTGGGCATAGCGACCAGGGGCAGGGGGGGTAATGAATCAGCTGAGGTCTGGGAGAAGAAGAGTATGTACAGTCTGAAGCAGAGCAGCTTGGATTTAGGAGGGCAGACAGCTTGGTATTCTGTTTCTCATCAATAAACGATTACATCTCCCTCCACTCTACAAACAGTCCATGTGCACCCACTCTACATTTCATAATCTTGCCTTATTCACATACTGTCCTGACAATCCAGTCACTGGTTTGACGTGAATGGGTTGCTAGCCGGAGGACATCGCATGGGGCCGAGGGATACCAGGGATTGATAATATCCAAACCGAAAACAAGATCAAGCTGTGCCTGTGCGCACGACTGAATAAAGCAGAGAGAAAGAACACAACAAAGTCACGAGGATGCAAATTTGCAGTAATATCGATTCATAAGTGAGAAAGTTCAGAGAAGGTGGTGAAAAGAAGGGAGAGATCAGAAAGGCTGATGTGGAAAGAGACATGTGGTGTTGAGCAAGACCTGACCGGAACACATGTGAACGTGCGCTACATGTCCAAGAACACGTTCAAAATGCATGTGCTGAACTCATCTGAGACATAACAACCGAAAACGCGCGGCGCCAAAACACATGAGTTGACGCATGAACACAACCATATGTCAAAATGAGACGGGGAAAAACAATGGCCGTGCGCGGGGAGATATGCAGCCAAGGTGGTTTACTGGGGTCAGGCAAGCCGAGGTCAACCACAGCTTTCAGTTCTGATTTGTCACACTGTTAGTCACAGCGGTTACTCTGCAAGGAAGAGACATTATGAGACGTCAGAGGCGTAATTGGTTAAGTGCACCAATGAGGCAGCAGTCGGTCGGTAAATGCTTGATGGCAAACTGCTGGGAAAACGACAGATTTATCGTGATGTTTTCTTTTGCTCTGTTTCGCTGTTGAGGTTGATGCTAATTAAAACAAGTAGTTTCCTGTTTTTGAGTGAACAAATTAGGATTGCAGACATAATCTTTTCATTTACATGCTGTTGCTCGTTAAATGTTTGCTGATTGTGCAAGTCTGAGCGGTCTCATAGGAACAATCTGATCTTCCAGTTTTGGGAATATTCGACTGGATGACAGGAAGGCAGCCACAAGAAGGCACTGCGCAAGAGAACGAATTAGAAGCACAAAGACGAGATCATCAAAAGAGGCCCTTGTCCTCTCAAAATATGCCAGCTAACTCTAAAACACAGCCAGTGTTTTGAGGCCAGTGAGGCCTCAATCCCAGCAACAGCCCGCTCTGTTTTCCTGCTGTGAGTGTTTTGAAAAGAGCTCAGTGCTGCTAACTATCAATGGCGCGTTAAACAAGAGCCGTTATCAGGGTTAAATCTGAAGATGAAATGGGGTGGAAAAAAGTCCTTGTGATCCAAGAAGGGAGAACATATAACAACAGGGAGAGCAGCAAGTTCCAATGGAGAGTCAAACATTTTCTTTTAGTGTCCTTATGCTTCTAATTATTAATATGATTCAGTTTAGTTGAAGGTAATGTGAGAGGATGAGCATAAATTTTCACACTTATTACAGTGGTTGCATAAAGTGTAGCGTAGATGTGGAGAATGGCAACATATTCATTAAATTCATTGTGAGCTGATTAAAACAAAAGTGCAAGCATACAGTATGTTTAGCGGCTTGTGTTGACACTTTGTTTTCTTGTTCTTACTTATGCAACACATTTACCCAGTATTTTATTTTACATCCGTCCAGTTTCTTCCACTTATCCAGCTCAGGGCTGCGGTTGGGCTGGAGCCTATTCCAGCTGCCATACGGTGAGAGACAGGGTGCACGCTGGACAGGATGCCAGTCTCTCACAGGGCTAACACAGAGAGACAGACCACCATTATCCTAATGTGCATGTCGGGATGTGTTTGGATTGCTCAGAGTACCCAGAAAGAGCCCACGCAGATAAAGAGAGAACATAGAAATGCCGTTGGATTAGAACCCAGGACCTTCTTGCTGTGAGGTGACAGTGTGAACTACTGCATCACTGTATTTTATTTTAGATTGACCTTCAAAAGGTTTTAAAGTTAACACTTAATATGTGCTTTTTTGGGGTTTTTTAGATGTTGTTAGACAGGATGGTGCAGAGAGGTGACAGGAAAGTTAGGAGGGAGTGGGAGGAGCGACACACAGGAAATGGTCTGGCGTGGATTCAAACCCAGGCCTTGTCCTTGCTACAGCGGATTTCAGGTGGATGCTGAGACTAAAATGTGTTGGTTACAGATTCTGGAGGCTCATAATGCTTAACGCCAAGGGGCTCCACAGAGAGTGCAAGCTTAAAACTATTATGAGAGTGAAATCTCAAAAGAACATTTTGCTTTCCAGGCTTTGCTT
Source organism: Bujurquina vittata (assembly GCA_015106715.1). NCBI lineage: Eukaryota > Metazoa > Chordata > Actinopteri > Cichliformes > Cichlidae > Bujurquina > Bujurquina vittata. Next base: position 36,394 of record VUQK01008701.1, on the reverse strand, counting down.
GTCCTGTGCAAATACAACACATGAAACACAAGTGGTGGTAATTACATCAAGTTTTGTTACTATTTCCTGAAACTGCACGTAAAACACAAACAATTATGATCAAAGTGATTTCAGAAATAGTAACGCCGCTGCATGAAAACACTTTTTCCTGCTTCTGGGTCTGATTCTAGTTCGTACATGTACAGTTAAACCTGTGGGCTTTGTTGCTAGCCAGAGCTACACCTATTCTCATTGAATACATTTCCCACACGTAGGCTTTACTTGGGTGGGTCGCTTAGGCATATAAATGACCACCCAAGTATATTTGATGACTCATTTTAGCATTTTTTTAAATTAATTTTTTCATCCTCTGAGAGAATGATGCCAGCTGCAGCCAATACACTAAAAGGCAATCCTCTTGCTCTTACTTTGAAAGTTCAGTCGCTAACCAGCTACCTCGGGCCTTTTTATTCTCGGCGTTGCCTATTGGACCGTTCTGTAGCCAAGTCACTGTTAGGGCTGGCTTCAGTCTCATGCTCACCGTAACCATAGAATACTGTACAGTGGGTGGAGAACAGCTGTATGCTAACCTTAGGACACTGACTGTAGCTGGTAGTCTTTGTTATGTTCTGCAGAGGTGAAAAAGTAGGGGATTTTATTCATCATAATGTTATTGGCAATTAAAATATTTAATATTTATTCCCGTCACTGTCTTGGGTTTCTAATTCCTTTGCAGGCATGCAGAAATGTCTGGAACATTGTCTTTGTCATTTTGCCCCTTGCTTTATTTATTTGTAGTAGAGTGTGCCTAATCTAGCATGGAGACTTAATCCAGATGTGGGATTATGTGGAGGAAATGTGGCGTAATTCTCACAATCTCTACCTTAAGGCAAACATTAGCTCTGACAATAGATTTTCTCTCAGATAAGGTTCAGTTCACTTTAGGAGCTGCCAAGGATATAACACGCCGTCTCAGGTCACCGGTCAGCATGAACACCATCACTGAAGGACGAATACCTACAGTTTGAGTCACGTTGAATGTGAGGGCCCGAAACCACGCGTGCATGCATGTGCACGGATGTGAGATGTATGTTAGCCTGTGGTTCTGATAATATTTGGTTTAGCTGAAGGTTTTTTTATCTGATAAGATAAGAAAGGGAAGAAACCACTGCAAAGTGACGTGAAGTGATGTGAAACTGTGGTAAATCACCTCGCATGTAGCGTCTCTGAGGTCCTAGCGCAGCCGGTTTGTATTAAACTCTCTGCTCACTGTCATCGGGCTTGCGTCACAACTATTATCCTGAATAACTGGAGTGCTATATGATAGACTGGTAATTCACTGAGTGGTGGGAAATGGAGAGCCAGGGCACGCACAAGAACACACACAGTTACAGCAATCATTATAAGAGCTGGGGTCATTGTGCCAAAATAAACAAATTACACACAATACCGCAGCCAATCACTGGATGCATAGTGCAGTTTGGCTGTGCACTCTAGTAAAGATAAGGGGGCACCGTCACCCAAAGCTAATGACTCATATTATATCCATTACAACACCGAGCCCTTCCAGTGACGTGCATTTCATGTCATTCAGCTTGGTGTTGATAGAAATAGTGAAATGTCTCTTAGTGAAATATTCTTGTGTCTCAGGTTATTATGCTTGAATAATCGCTCTGCGTCAGCACAACCAGCTGCTCCGGATACTGCAGTAAAGAAAATATGTGCTTCCTCCGGTCTGACAGAGGATTCGTCTTAGAACGAGAAAGAGCAGCTGAACGATATTTCAAGAAAAGGTCTTGAAATTCCAGATTCTACCAGTTTTGCTCTTCGATTTGCTGAGGGGGCATTTGACAGCAGGCTGGTAGGTCCCGGCTTCAGACGCGGTCAGGGTAACGCAGAGGGTCGTGATGATGTCCGTACAGACTTCCCAGCACTCGAGGAGGCAGTGCGGTGCCATGTTCAAAGTGTTCACTTGTTGGTGTGGAATGTTTGGCGGGCAGGGTGAGTCCGTTTGAAGTGAGTGTGAGTGTGTGTGTGTTTTTGTGTCTGAGTAAAAATAGTCATTGCAGGCGTTTTGTGCACACTGGCCAGGCATACCAACCTTGAAGCCAGGTGTACCAGCCAGCTCACAGGAGGGATCATGGGAAACAGTTTAGTCACACATGGCACATCCAGGGCACAGCTACCTGCTGCACATGCTTATCATCTCAGCCATCACACATCTGTTCAGATCACATAAAGAGAGTCAAAGTCAGCCAAGCACATAAAATTCAACATGGCTGATGTTATGCCAGGTACACATACCTCTTTTTTTATTACTATTTTTACTTGAAAAATTGTATTTTTAGTTTTTTTTAAGGATTATATTAACTTTTTTTTTCTTTTATTGTTGATCTAGACCAGTGTTTCCCAAACTCTGGGGTGCCCACCAGGGTCAGGACAGGTGGGGCGCGAGCAACCTGGGAGAAAAGTCATGCAGGACAAATGTTGAACATCGTATTAATTATCACGGCGCAGAATTAAAAACGTTAGCAAGTACATTAGCACAGCGACCAGCGAAACTCCCCACCCTCACCGCCTGCTGTGAGCCGTCGTGCTGCCGCTTCGTCGGCCAGGGGGGACCCTCAGCATGAAAAGTTTTCATCTGGCGATGTGGGGCATGAGGGAAAACATATGAGAACCACTGGTCTAGACTTCTCAGGGATGTGCAAAATAAATTTAAAATTAAAAAAAAATTCTATGTGTACTTTTGGATGAATAACAGAGCTCTAATCAGCGGCCTCTCCAGGGAATACCTCCTCCGGTCGACAGGCCCCAGCTCCACCATCCTGACCTGCAGTTAGTGATGGCTGTCTTTGTTGTGCTCTGCTGTAGGTTCTGGTTAGAGTGGCTCTTCAGCTTGGGCTTGAGCGCACAACAACGTTGCCAGCTGTAGCCCATGACGGTGGAGTTAGTGTCTGTCCAGAACAACCAAAATAAATCTCATTTTCATCACTGCACATATTCACATTTTCTTCTTTATCCAGGATTTGACTGCTGATGAGTATTTGGTGTCTATCGCTGCACAGGGTGTGACATATTTGACCCTGTCACACATAAGGAAAGGTGTCTAAAGAACTCTAGTATATCTTTTGATGCATTTTCCATCTATTTCGTGTAGTGCCACAGATACATAAAGAACAGTAGTTACGGCAGTCACAATCGTACAATACACTAGTGTAGACTCACTGACGTTGTACTAGCCTCAATAAGTTGGATTATTTTTGCACACATTCATTTGTAAATAATGCATGCTTTATGTTTTGTTTTGCAACTTTTATTTTGATAAAATCAGGTCAATATCTGCAAATCTGAGTTCAAGAATAAAGAATGAACAGAAGCTCTACAGTCAGGTATTTCGATTGCACACAGGTACTATAAAAATGAAGTAGACCAGGCCACTGCTATGCAGAAGGGAGCAGTAAGGAACTGATGGGAGAGGAGCAGCAGTGTTAGAAAAACAGTAGCATGGTATCCAGGTAACGCCAAAGGAAAGGGGTCATCAGGGACTGAGAGGCCCTGCTGTTAGAGGATGACTTCAAGTAGAACCCTTTGTTGAAGAGGATTACCTTTGGTTCATTCCCCACTAATAACTACACTTAGTATATTCCCTCAAACTGCACGCACGCAATTTTGCATGAACATGAGTACTGAAACCAAAGCACGTGCATGCTTTGGTTTCACAAAGATGCACATGTCAAAAATAGAAAACAACTCCGTGCCAAGGTGCTTCAATGAAAACAAACACTCAGTGCCTTTCTGTTGGCAGATTCAAATTTACCTTGGACGGCAGTTGTTTAAGTGGCGCCAACTTTAGCGCGTTGTCACGAAAATCATCAACATGGCTCAAAAAGAATACAAGAAGCAGCATTCTCCGCCCGCCTCTTTCTTGTCTGTGTGTCTAAAAGCTTCTGTTTGAGTGTGTGAAGAGGCCCGTTGGTCAGTGCAGAGCAGGTTCTGGTAAGGGGTGGACCTGGAGTGTAGGCTCTGTATGTTTAGTATACTCATGGAATTTAAAGGCACACTGCTCTGATTAGTTAGTACATACTCAATGTATGTTTATGCTATTAATGTATTTGCTTGGTATAAAATAAATGTAATTGCCTATCTATACAACTTTCCCATTTGAAACAGCTTATCCTTCTCATTTTTGTTTATCAACACGGACGGACAGAGTGCACATTTATCTTACGGTTTCTCAAAAGTTTAAAATGCTTCAGTGTCTTTAGTCCTCAGCGCATAACCTTTCTGCTATGTTCATCTTTCAACACAGAGGAGGTTAAAGAGGTTACTTCCTCAATGAGAAGACACAGAAACAGCCTGGCATCAGACAGAGCTGTGACTTTGTTAAACAATAACTCGTCTCTATGTGTTCTGACTCAGAAGGGTTAACATTAAATGAGAAAATCTGAGCATAATTACTTCACAGTAATAGAGTATGTCCTGATAGCTGGGAAAAAGTCCATCAGGGCCTCTGCCTTTGGCCACCACTCTGCACCCAACCCCTACAATGCCTCTTGTGGGTGGTGAGCCTACAGGAGGGCGGGCCCAGCCAAACACCACGGCCACCAGACACTCTCCATCGAGCTCCCTCCCCAGGCCTGACTCCTGGGGTGGGGCCCCGGTAACCCTATCCCAGGCAGGGTAAACAGTTCCCTTGTTGTATTTTTCCATAAGGGTCGTTGGGATCGCTCTTTGTCTGGCCCCTCACCCAGGACCAATTTGCCATAGGAGACCCTACCAGGGGGCAAAGACCCCAGAAAACATAGCTCCTGGGATCACCGGACACACAAACCCCTCCATCATGATAAGGTGGCGATTCACTTACCTTAAATAAATAAATAAATTGATGTAGAAAAGTTAGAAATTGGTGCATAAAAATTTATCAGAATAAAAGAAATATGTGATGTTCAAAATCGTCAAAATCACACCCACTTGTCACCTGTGAAAATCCTGCACTCACAATCGTCAAATAAAAACCACACCCATATGTGCGCTGATCATGCAGTCGAACTCAAAAGGCCCACTCTGAGTCATGAGCCTGTATGCTCGGTGTTCAGGGCTCCTACCATTTGCATCAGCGCACTAGGAGCGCTTATAACCTCTAGCTATCGAGGCCAGTCTTGGGTGCTACCAGCAAAATGCCATTTAGATTTTTAATTTATATACAGGTTGAGGCTTTCAAATTGTAAATAAGCTGTGTAATCCCCGTACAGAGCATCTGTGTGGCCTGGCATTAAATGGGAAAGCTTAGTTAGTGGCCGAGCTTCGGCTCATCTTTATTGTCTAAACGTGTACAGGCGTGCCACTGGCTTGGCTGAACGTTTGGACAGTCTCAATCCAGGATTTACTCTCTGACCTTGGCTAGTGCTTTTAAATCCCTCTGCTTAATTGCGATGAGCAGGTGAGCACACATGTGCAAACAAAGGCAGGCACTGAAACATATGCAGAGGCTCAGTGAGAAAGCACTATAGGAAGCTTATCTGTCTGCTGAGTGGCTTTGACATTTCCCAGACCTTTACCGGTGCCATGACATAACAGTTGGGCTTTGAGGTCAAAAGGTGATCAGGACCTCCCCTATACTGCTATAAGTTCCACCAAAAAACTGGTCCCAATTTGCTTAGGCCAAAGGTCAAATATTTTGACATAATTATAGACAGATCCTTTTCCACTCTTCAAAACACAAACAAGCACAAACACATGGTGTAGAAGTACCTTGTTAAAGCAGCAGTTGTTGCCACACTTTCATAAACACGAAGGTCGAAAGGGCCCGTGAGCCCTTGCCATGGCAACGCCAGTATTTGCCCACTGAGCACACCAAAACATTGCACCGAGTCTCTTGCCACATTCCTCCTGCCAATCAAAAGAGGAGGACTGATGGAGAAATGACACAGAGAGAGAAAAGTGTGGCACATAACCAGCGGTTCACTTGATAACAGAAATTAACAGATTTTGTTTGGCAGTGGAGGCTCCTATTATATATCCTCTGAAATATGCGGTTGGGCAATATGTCAGAACTTTACAGCCATCCACTGTCAGTCAAACAGCCAATACATTGTTGGAGATGTGTGTGTGTGTGCACACGCGTGTGAGTGGATCACTACAAAAATATTACAAGACAAAACCAGGAATCTGGAGGACCTAAATGAAGGAGTTTATTTCTCGCTTCTCCCATGAAAGGAAAGTAACCTTTAGATTTACCTGTGGGAGAGCATCAAGTCATATTGAACCCTGTTTACCTACAGTGATGAATGATTTAGCCAAACTCAATTATTGGACATGCAGTCATGTGGTGATGATCAATTAATCAAGAGCATTTGATTAGCAGCACCTGATAATTGTTAGCTTAGAAGGACAAGACAACACAGACCTCCAAACTCGTGCTTTGTGCTGAACATTGACCATGCAATGCCAGGTCTCCACTACACTACATTCATTGGTGATCCAAAGAATGAATCTCAACTTGAAAATAAGCAAAAATAAACCCCAAATCAGTGGATCTACTAATTGCAGCTGGAGAATCTTCATCCAGTTGACCAACCCTAATGTCCACATTAAAGAAAGGAAGTGGCAGAAAACTCTCTTTGTTACAGTGAGCTCAAAATAAACAACGATTTAGTAACTCGAGTTCTTACAAATGTGATTTCAAGGACTTCAGCATCTCAAATGGGCTCTGTGATTAATCTTTGCAATATGCTTGACTCCCACTGAGAGTAATATTTTCTTTTCCCATTTGAATCATTCTGCCAGGGCTCTGTAGTTGTAATTTGGAAGATTAACTAGAAGTGTTTCTAATAATAATGTTAAACCCAAAGACCTCTCTGGCCTTCATCTGATGTTGAGATGTTTTCAAATGCGTGACTCAGTCTTAAAATGATTAAAAGTGTATCATCAGTCAAATCATGGAGTGGCTTTTCCTTAGCATTTGTCATATTATATGTCAGAAGCCTGAAATTGCAGCCATTCAACCTAAAGCCTGTTTAGGTCCCTAAAACTGGTGTATAACTCTTAAGCTACACCTCAAAATCCATCCACAAACCTTAATCCGAGATCTTGCTGCTGATCTGCAACTCCTAAGCCGGAGCAACTTTCCGCCTTGATGTCTTAAACCTGAAAATCCCGCCCTTTCTACGTCAAGGTCGTTTTTTCCCAGTCGGAGATGAAAGCACTGTCAGTTCTGTCAGTGAAAAGTTGAAAGGTTACAGTGTTGTAACGAAGAGGTCAAGAGCTGCTGGGAAATGGAACGGGCAAACTGCTGGTGGACACGTTGGCGCTACTACCCTTCACACATTCCTGCCGTAACACTTCCTGTCCATCATGATAGATGTTGGGAGTGTGGAGAAGGGAGGTGCTGCTGTGTTCATGGTAACAGGGGTAAGTGGATGTCAAAACAGAGAAGCGTTGGATTCCACTACGTGCCTGTGGACGGCTGTGCGCATTCAAACAAGCAAACATTATATCAATCTGTACGAGTGTAGCTGATTGTGTGTGGCTGCCACACCAGTAGCCTTACAAACAGATTGGTAGTTGGTTTATCTACACGTACCAACAATAACTGATTGCTACCTGAAAACTTAAAGTATTGAAACTAGGGATTGTTATAGCTGAGCTAGAAAAGCCATTTTTTCCTGCTTTACCAACATCAGTGCCTGTACGCCCTGCAGCTGAATTTAACAAAGAACTCTCAAACTTGAACTTCGCCAGCTCTCTTTAAACTTCTCCCAGGTCAATACACCAGTCGCTACTCACTACCTTGACATTGGAGACTGTCAGGAGAATCTAGCAGGACCCCAAAAAAGTCAGAATAATATTCTCGATTCCCGCCGGAGCCATTCTTCCATCAAGAGACAAGTCGGGAGGAGATGAAAGGAGGAGAGAGGAAGAAAGAGGGGCCACACGTTCATCAGATTCAGTCTATGTGATCACAGGGCCCCGCAGCAAAACCATCAAACAATGGCCCCTGTGTGCCTGTGTATGTGTGTGTGTGTGTGTGTGTGTGTGTCATCTCAGATAAGGCGGCCTGCTCTCTGTCTCAGCGTTTCTCCGCATCTCCTCTCTCTTTGCCTTCCCCCTTGTTGCTGCTCCTTCTTTCCTCCTCCTCTGTTCTCTTTGTCTGGGGTGCTCGGAGGCCTCATCTGAGATGAAAAGCAGAGGAGATAAGGCAGGTAAGAGAGTCCAGGAAGGGGAAAAACAGCAAAGAGGAAAAAAAAATGATAAGGAGGGAAACAATGAGGCCTTTGAGAGCAAACTACTGTGTGCATCTAGTATGTGCGTCTGTATATTTGGGCAGGTAATTGTGCCTATATGCCCTGCAGAGATGTGTATAATCTCATATTTTGTAAGCACAAACCTTTGTTTTTCAGCAGCAGCAGGTTAAATGAGATGATAGGCAAAGGAGAGGCAACAATATAAAAATGACTTTCGGTTAACCTCCCATCAGCCCCCTTCCCCTGCATACTTTTTTATTAGCGCCCAATCGTCCAGTATTCCTCCTTCAGCCAGTCATTACCTTGCACAAGAAGAATCCTGCTAACACACGCACACACACACCAACTCACCTGTTTCTCCCATTTGAGGCTCTGCAGCATTTTAGCTGCCACGGCCTTCCTCCCCTGTCCCCGCTGGGTGTGGTTTTCCAGTCTGTCCTGCTTTAGTCATTACAGCCTCACCCACCCACCTGAACTGTCCACTTCAGGCCAAACATCCATCTACCGCCACTGTGTGTGTGTGTGTGTGTGTGCATGGGTGTGGGGGATGTGCATGTGTGTTTTGGCATGTGTGAGAAGATGCCCAACTTTCCCAGAAGGGTCATTAAAATTTTATCTCATTCGAATATGAGTGAGAAGGTGTGAGCGTGGGTGTTTGCGTGTACGTGCACACGAGGAAGAATGCCTGGGATTCGCGATGCTGCAGCTGTTCGCCAAAAGTTTGCAGGAAAAAAAGACCAAGACTGAATAGGAGACTTGTCACAATATCATTTCCCCGGACAATGCATCATTCTTTGTGATCATGCGTACAAACCATAAGAGACAATGGCATGTCTGCTACGTTAGTGTGTGTCTGTGATAACAGGTGAGACGCACACTGTCAGACATTCCTGAGGATATGGATGCACGCCTCGGGGGTTAAAGCTGACTGTGAGAGATGGTGTGTCTAGATATTTGCTGGTATTAAATATATGTGGAGGCACATCCAACGCTATGGCTGGGAATAAATGATGATAAAAATCTTTTTAAGAGAGTTCAAAAAACTGCAAACATCTACCCATAAGCACCACTTGCAGCCCTTAACATCTCCAGCTGTGCTAAATGTTGACATCTGTGATGGAGTATCGGGGTAGAGAAACGCACACATTCAAACTAAGTGGTGAAAGCAAAGCAAAGCGGGGCCTCTGGACAAAATTTTCACCATTGGCTGCCCTACTTTCAGCTAGAGGGCTCCTTTTTGCCCCCTGCTGTTTGCTCGACTGCACACCTGCGCTCGCTGAGCAAGATTCTGCAGTTCCTGTGTGGACCAACAGGAGGCAACACAGGCAAAGAGATGCTGCAGGAAGCTGGGGGGTGAAGTTTTGTTGTCACACAGTAAGTGGAGCTGTGAGACAGCAGGTGTTAACTGAATGAAGGGAATCCACAGCACAGTATACACTTAATGCATGTTTGTGTGCTGAAAATGTTGGAAATTAACACCCTGACTGATAGCAAGTTTAGTCTTAATATTCAGTGGAGAAAGTCTCTTTGATGCTACCTCACAGGGAGGTTAATATTCGGTAAAAAGTTTCATGCTGTTATGTTAGCCAAGGTGCACATTTAGTGTGAAGGGTGAGCATCGTTTGTCTGGGCCTTTGTGTGTACACTAATTTTTTTAGGAGGTTTCAAGCATGTGGAGTTTAGGACGCACACACATGGCTACACAAAAGACAGCAAATCATAAGACGAGCCCCATATGAGTCAACCTAATGACCCGAGCCACTGCTAAGCTTCTCCAGCTGTCATGTCTGTTTGAAGTGATATTGTAAGACGGCTATTTACGAATAAGTTGGTTCAAATGTAAGAACGGCTCATGTGAAGAGATTTGTGGCTAAAAATGATGTAATGCTCTTCAAGCCATCGTTTGCTTTGGGAAGGCATTTCATTAGCATCTAATTTCATGTTAAACCTCTTTTTTTGTATGTGACCGTCATATATTTTTGTGTCAGAAAGTCTAATAATGGAGCTTATGTGTCAAATTTTAGTAAATAAATTATGCAGACCATCACGTGTCATAACAGTGTTTGTGCAGTTCTTCTTAGAATTAAACCTGACGGAAAACAGGAGGAGAGATTGAGAAATGTTCCCTCATGAGGCCGATTGAACTCAGGTGTTTTGCAATCTAGGAACCCACAAGTTGGTATCCTGCTGAAGCCAGTTTCCAGGTGTAGCCAGCGGATGTCTGGGCCAAGACTTCGTGTCTGTTCATCAGTCATTATTTATGGCAGATCAATTTAGTAGTTGTTTGATGAGAACTAATGGTCTTCAGATTGCTTTTCTCTCCACGCTGACTAAGTACCTCCACACAACCAAAGCCTGTTCAGACATGACCTACAAGACTTTGACTTTTTCTGGGGTTAAAATGGCAAAATAAAAACGTTTTTCCTTGTAATTCCTATCAAACCTGTGATTCCTGGCAGCTCTCAAGATGGCTCTTGCTAACTCTGCAACTTTCCTTCCTTCCATCCTCCCAGAGTGGCTTCCTGTGTGAACTCCTCTGTTCTCTTATCAGCACCTCTTCCCCTCCTCCTGTCTTCTGAGATGTCTGCTTTTGCTCTGAACTTGACTGTGCACTCCGTCTCAGTTTTGCACTCCCAAATAGTCCCTTGCAGCTGCATGTGACTGTGACTTTGTGATTTTGTTTCTCCATTTATAACTCAGAGGGCACAAGATCAAACACGTGCCATAAAGGTGTCCTTAAAAAGATATTATTTATAGACCATTTATCTCTGTAGCAAATGATGAGGTTTGTGTTTGTAGTGATTAGGCTGCATAACAAATGAGACTCCCAAATTTGAAAGCATCTGTCTGTCTGTGTCCTGGTATAACCTGCTGTCTGAGTTGCATGAGGACATCTTGGCAGCAGATCTCAATTCCAGCGCAGTTTCTTGTGTTTCTTCTGAGACACATTAATTCACATTGTGGCAAACACAAACACTGCTGAGCACTGACAGTGTCTCCACCAATCACTCGGCTTACAGGCGGCACACGCAGGCTGATCTGCACACTCGGTTAAAGCTTAGATGTGTTAATGAAAGGAGCTGTATTATGCACTCATTTCACAGTTTGTCTGATGAAAAAATATATAACAACGGACCAAAGACTTCATGATCATTTGTTCATTTTGTTACATTGTTTCCTATACAATGTGCATAGTGCATTTGTTTCACGTGTTCCCCTCATGTATTCTTAGTTAAGCTCCCAGTGGCTTTAGACTTTACTTCTCCCTCTGTTTTCCCCTCAGTGTCCCTCCCTTTTGTATAAAGTCTCTTGTGCCTGTTTTCCTGTGTGTGTCTCTCCATGCGGTGTCAAGTTTGCCTTTCTGTTTCCCTGTCTTCTCACTTCCTGTTTTATTTTGCCAGTCTCGTGTCTTGCTTTCCTTCCCCTTGTCCCATTCGTGCCAGTCTGCTCACCTGTTCTCCCGGCTGTTTCCACTTCCCCATTATTACCTCTTTAAGTTCATCCCTGCCTGCTGCCTGCATGTCTGCTTTTGCATGTCGTCGTTGCATGCACTCTACCACACATGACAGTCTCTCCTTTTGCATCACGATTGCACAAATAAAACTGTTGCATTGGACTCGCAGGAAAAGAATAGTTTGGAATAAGAAGAAGGAAGTAACAGGAAGCTATTTTAGGCCGCAAACAGGGATCTCTTTGTAAACTCTTACAAACTGTAGAGAGGTTTAATTTCAGTGGTGACGTAGCTCAGTGGACTTCCTGTGACTGTTGCCTCACAGACCTACTCACAGGCTTTCCACTGTTTTGCACACCAGCACACACACCAGCTAGATTGTAGCAGGGTAAAATGAGCATGCAAAACACAATTTCTTATATGCAAATTTCATGTTGACTCCAAAGTTTTTTACACTTGCCTGAACAATGGTGTAATTTAGTAACTAAGCCTGATGGCAAAGTTAGCTGTTAACATACGAACATGTGAAAATGGCAATGGAAGCAAACCCAAAGGAAGAAAGAGTTTATTAAATGTGCACATTTCCTTCGGCTCCTTTCATTTGTGACCCCGCAATCACTCACAATCCCTCATCTGATAACACTAAACACTGCCCTTACCCGGTGACAGCAGCCCACGGAGAGCGTCTCATAGCATCCCTTTTGTTTCTATTGTCTGCAGCGGCCTGAGGAGATGTGAAAGCTCATCATTGTGCACTGTGAGGACTGTCAAGAGACACCACTACTCAGAACATCAGGCCTCCAGCATAATGCTTCGTCTCACAGTTCATCACAGTGACGTAGCCCCACAACACTGTAACCGTCCCTTTAGTGTTGGCAGGAGCCAAAACCGACAACCATTCCTCAGTTAAGTCTCTCGTGTGACAGCCGCCTCTGGGTGTCCATTATCTGTTGGGGGTGACGACAGTGCTCTCTCTCCTTCCCTTCCCAAGGCACCGGTGACATAATGGGAATCCCCTTAATGCCAGGACTGGACGACACACAAGCTGACATCAGACAGCAGGGAGGGAGGAGAAGAGGGTGAGTGAGATTCCCTTGGGGTTGTCATGGTCCTCTGCAAGTGACATCATCTGAAGAATACTTGGATATCTGCTTTATCCAAGGCTTTAGTTTGGCATTCATGTGTTCCAGTTTTTCTTTTGCTAATGTTTGATAATGAGTCAGAAAGAGGGAAACTGTCATTTATCATAATGACATTATGTGTATTTCAGATTAGGGATTGCTTACAATTCACTCCTCTTGGCCTCTTGAGGCATTGCCACCCTAAGGCATAACTAGTATCATAAATAGGTGGTGTTTAATGGCTCAGTCACAGCAGAATAACAGGAAGTGGTGCCGGGCAAAACAAACCCTACAAAAACTTGAAAAACATGTAAAAATTTAGCAAACAACAAAATTATATACGACAATTTAAATAAAATGTAGGCAGTGCTGCAGGCATTTTTTTCCTACAACTATTTACAGAATAATCAGGCGTCACAATAAGACGCCTCTCCAAAAATCAGTTCCTGTCCACCATAAGACAGAGGGGCCCATCACAGCCCTGACACTTCCAGGTGTGTCACTCCTCCTGCTGTACACCTGGAGACAGTGTTTTCATTTGAGTCTGCCTTTGACAGCTTTTTAGCAAGTATCTGCCTTGTCCATAACTACACAACACACTAAACACACTAACTACACAGTCTAAACATGCTTAAATGTCTCAAGTCTCGCTATCAACATCGTTGTCTGTCTTTTGCCCCATCACTCTGACAACTTTAACCTGTTCAACAGCAACGAAATGCCACATGTTGAAGAAGAACAACAACTTTGTCACATAAATTTAAATGCAATGAAATTCAGTCTCTGCATTTAACCCATCACACATGCAGTACATATAGCACAACATGCAGCGCAGGGGGCAGCTAGGGGGTGGGGGGTGGGGTCAAACCAGCATCCTCTTAGTCATCATCTTCTTCTTTATGACTAAATTATGGATCACAGCTCTGTTTTTACTTGGTTTATCAAGACAAACAACTGTATAATAACTCCTCTTTCTGTGACAGGTCAACACACCTGTCAGGACATAAGACCCCACACTCAATGTTTGTATTTATCCTCTTGCTATCTATCTTCCGGATTCTTTTGTACATACTCTTATTTATTTATAGTGTATATATTACATTTTATTTTATTTTAAAATGAGCTTTTATTTTATTTATCAGTGCAGGTTGCACTACTCTGTACATGCATTTTTATGTATTTATATTTTACTTTACTTTGTTGTTTTAGTAACTGTAGATTGTATTTTTCATGCTGCTTTTACATAATAATTTTCCTTGTGGGATCAATAAAGTATCTATCTATCTATCTATCTATCTATCTATCTATCTATCTATCTATCTATCTATCTATCTATCTATCTATCTATCTATCTATCTATCTATCTATCTATCTATCTATCAAAATTGGAATAAAATTTGAACATGATCATTTTTCATACAAGTTTAAACGGAGACTCACTGAGGCTGCATCCTGTTGCTATATCATCTTAAACTGACAATGTCATTTTCATACACCGGCATGTCTACCTCCAAAGGGTCCATGGATAGGGATTTTCTTTTTCATTTTTTTTGGTTTGTTTGTTTGTTTGTTTTTACCTGGACTCAATTATGGCAAAAACATAATCAGGTGATCTAGGATCATTGGCCATCTTTCATGAAAATTCGGTATGAATAAGACTGGTAGTTTAACAAACAAACAAATAAACAGACAAACATACCATAACTCATTTTGACTAGAAAAACTCTGAGGTTGCCAGTGATTGCACTGAAATCTTTTAAAAATCAGTGCTGGATTGCAAGTAGCAGGGCTGCACCATAAACCTCCTTGCTGTTGCTTTGGTTGCTAGCACATTGCTGTGGTCGCCCGTAGTTTACATGGAAGATGCTTACGCAGACACTTCCCATTGATTCTTCAAGCTGTAGGAAAACTTTCTTTCAAGAAGTGCAACTTTTAAGGTGAACGTTGTGCATTTCCAGTTTACACCACACTTTTCACCCTTTCACTGTCACTTAGGTTTGTGAGTGCTACTGGCTACTGGCGCCATAGCAACCAGATCAATCACAGAAGGGTTTTCGGTGCAGTGCTGTACGCCTGTTCTTGGCTAGTTTACTAAAGAAGAAACTAAATGCCCTTTCTTTCAAGCATGAATCCACTGAATGCATTCAATTAAGTCCCCAAGATGCCTGTGATGAACTTAAATTACATATATGGGGAGCAACAGAGCCCTAAAAATTAACAAAAAGTCTAATTCCCAGTACCTGCACAGAGTACTTAAGAGAAAGATTAAAAAAAAAAGACAGCCAGATTTGATGCTAAAAAAAGGGCTTTGGAGGTAAAGAATGGTGGAAAGATGCTGTGTTCAAGAAGAAAGTACACTCAAAACAAACAAAATCTGTACATGCTGTACTTGAGCTGGTGAACCACTTATTATTTTGAAGGGCATGTAAAACACAGCATGTAGGTCCATCTGTCGCCATGCCAACAAACACACTTCCATATACATGAGACACGTTCCTCAGACATAAACACACCTCAGTCGAAGCGGAAGAGAGCAGTGTGAGGAGTGGGCTGTCTTGGCACCGGTAGCAGCAGCTGTGAAAACAGGGTGTAAGTGATGTCAGAGGAGCAAGGGACTCTGGGTAGCAAGGCCACTTTGAAGTGCTTTAGGTTTTATGACAGCCCTGAGAGAGAGCGGCGTATTTGATGTTGAATTTAGTATATGTGCATGTATATCATAGTGTTTGGTGTGTGTATGCATAGTTTTTGTGTGCATGCACACAAAATCCCAACATCTCCTCAGAGACAAAGAGACACGAGAAGTCGAGAACTATTTCCAGGTAAATTCCCTGAATTGTGATCAACGGCGTGGCTTCCAGACAGCTCTCAAGTGCAGGTGGAGAGTTGCAGCCCTCCCCTTCTTTCCCTTCCTGTCTCACTCCCTCCAGCCTTCCATTCCTTCCATCCTCGTGCAGGGGAAAAACCAGGGTTAAGGGCAGCAGGGGCACAGTGCCAGATGTGCCAAGTCATACTAGGAGACAGGCTCAGGATTAAAGAGCATGGGGTCCAGCAAGGGAAGTGTAGGTGCATGTGAGTGTGTAAGTGTTATGTAAGAACAGGTGGGAGGCTGAAAGGAAGAAATATAAGATCCAATAGCACATATGTACTCATTCTCACACCTTTTTCCTAAAAAGGACAGTTTTTAATACTTCCCAAATTGCAATTAAAGGGATCTACCACAGTTTCAAGAATAAACATTCCCACTTTGACTCACTGCACACTCATCTTATTTTCCATTCCATTAGCTGATGTTAATGAATATCGGATTATTCCAGACTGAGGTTTTATCCTGACTCCGACTGCTGACAGAGCAAGGTTCATAGACTGGGCATTGCTCTAGTTGGCTGATAGACCAGTGTGAAATTGGTCTGCATGCCGGTGATTTTACCCATGTTGGATTTTGAAAAGTGCTGCGTTGGTCTCCTTTTCATTCTGCAAAGTCAAAACTCTGCCTCATTGCTCCTCCTATTAAACCCTACACAAACAACCCGTAGCATCCATATCAAACATGCATCTGAAAATAAAATAATTAATCCTCCAATCTTAATTAAAGGTTCCCCGTGTAGAATAAACAGCAATAAAAGGAGACTAAGATGGTGCCTACCACTCGTGCAGTGACCACAGAAGGAGGGGGATAAGGGCCTAAGATTCCAGGTGCCTAACAGTAATAGTTACACATTGCAGATAAAACTACTACAAATGTGCATCAGTGAGCCTTGACTGTCCATGACTCTGTCACTGGTTCACCACTGTTCCTTCCTTGGACCACTTTTGATAGCAAAGTAGCATCAGGCAAAACGATGGCAGGCAACACATCACTGGGCAAGACAGCAGCTGTTCAGGGAGAAAAGGCCACAAATATAATGACCACTGTGGATAAGTGCAACCACAAGCTGGAAGGCATGACTGAATCTTTCGACTGAGGCCTGGCCGTGTCAGCAAACGGACACCTCAGAGTAAAGGAACGCCATATTGCAACCGTGGGTTATAAAGCATCTGCTTCCTCTGCGATGGTCAGTCTCACTTGTGGTTGTTTCAAAGCCCAACTAAAACCACCTTAATTTTGGCTGAATACTATATGCTGATAAATTACAAATGTAACTAGAGCCAGGAGTCACATGACAAAGACTGGAAATGGGGACAACAGACACCAGGTGTAAACAGAGCCGTGTTTACATGTATGTCCACTTTGGAGTAGATCTGAAAATATTTGCCCTAGCTTGCTGGAATAATACAAGATACAACATGAACTCGAATTTGCAATAAAATAGAATATAAGTAAGTAGAATATAAGTATTGTTGCCTTGAAAACAGTGTGTAATACTGTGATGTCATGTTTCTGCAGAGCATTTGTATCTTCCTTAAATCCCTTCACAAGGAATGACAAACAAACCTGATCCAGACACAAACGGCCAACCAGGAGGCCTAAGCAGTTGACCTTTCCCACCTTTACTAGAGAGCGGGTGGATGTTTTCCAGCCCACTGAGAGAAATACAGCCCCGGAGTCACCTTTTTCCCATCTCTGGAGACTATCAATAATCGTCAAAACAAATCCTCCCCATTGCTCTCTGCGTGACAGTCAGAAAATATGTCCAGTTCTTCAACTTCTGTTTTTAAGTCCTTCAACTTAAGAGCCTGCCGTAACTCGACTGAGACAGTAAATGACAGATATGCTGTCAGAAGTGTTTGCATTACGCCCTGCAAATATGAAAAACACGTGGCTGGGACTGATCTCCTTAGGGCTTTTTAAAAAAAATTAAACCTGACACGTTCACTGATGAGACACTGAGGTCTATGACAGGGAGGTGGTATACCAAATTTCAGTGTATAGCATTGCCACCCGTCCCTCCTCCACTGCCAAGTCATGTCTTGTGCTTTCACCACTGCACTGATATTCTTCTTTAAATGCTCCTAGTGTGTGCCAGAACAGGAGAGCAGTGATGGTGTGTTATTCTGCCTCAGGCTTGAGAGTGAAAGGGAGTCGTTCTGAGTTTCCAGTTGCCTGCAAAGAGGATGTCTGGCATGTCAGTCTGTCAGCATACTCACCAAGACCTGATGGGAGCACTAAGCTAGCACCAGCAGCTGTGGAGATAACCCTGGCTTCTCCTCAAAGTTTCTGTCAGAGATTTGGGTTTGGGTTTTTACACTAAATCAACTTGTTGCCACAGTTTTGCTGGGATGGTAGTGGCGGAGTTTTGTTAGATTCGTACTCTACCTTCAGCTTACAAACCCAATTCAAAAAACAGAAAACAAATGCGTGCTAATTTTAGAGTTTGATGGCAGCAACACATCTCAAAAAGGTTTCCCTGAAAAACACGTCTTATAACTCTGGAGTAAAGCCCAAACCCAAAATTGGTATTGGTGGATACAACCACTGCATTATTATGCTGTCAGCCTGACTGCCTCACAGCAATACTCCAAGTCCTTATTTTTGCAGCAGTGCGTGAGCAACCACAGCCCCACGAGGTGTCGTCGTAAAAAGATACAGGATAAGAAGGGAAGGAAAGAAGCACGAAAGACACAAAGGTCAGCGAAGATGAGAGCAGTCAGGTCACTGGGGTATCAGTCCTCTCCATCTTGGAGACAGACGGCTGTAATGGACGTGAGCTGTCACCGCTGACAAAGCACGGATTTAGAGGAATGGCTCTGACCTGTTAGGCTGAAGGCTCACATGACGGGGCTGTCGATAATAACAGCTTTTACTTCAGCTGGAGGTCACAGGATGCCTCGCTGATTGTTTCAGATCAGGAGGAGTTCCCAGTGTGTGTCAGCAGGACAGAGACACTGGTATCTCCATGTCCTAATATGTTTGTAACAGAGTGAGTGGCTTGCTTTATGTATTGCTCCTAAATTGTGCCTGGTTTGTGGGGGTAAAGGGGCTTTTTCTGTCTGAAGCAGCTGCAGAGCAGGTTTATCAGTCACTGAAGGGTCTCTGAATAATTTTTTTTGGGTGCTTTTAGGTAAAATGCCAAAAAACAAAATGTCTTAGAATGTTAAGTCATTACATTTTGTCAGGTAAAATCAAGTTTCGTGCCCCTGGCTTCACACTCTTCATATCTTTTTCAGGTGCTGTCAACAGATCATTTTACTGCACGGTCTGAGCTGCGGAGGCTGGGGAGAATTCCTGTGGTTAAAACACATTATAGCACAGGAATGCATGGATAATATTAAAGAATAAACCACATGTT
Source organism: Bujurquina vittata (assembly GCA_015106715.1). Taxonomy (NCBI): domain Eukaryota; kingdom Metazoa; phylum Chordata; class Actinopteri; order Cichliformes; family Cichlidae; genus Bujurquina; species Bujurquina vittata. Next base: position 17,370 of record VUQK01008701.1, on the reverse strand, counting down.
CTCTCTCTGTTTTACCATCCTTCCATGGGCACAGCTTTCTGATTCAGATGGTTGTTATTACAGGCCAGCCATGCCCAATCAGCACCCTTTAATCAGAGTTACTGTTGCATGTCCAGTTTGGAACAACTAAGGTAAAGAGGTTGATTTATGAAAGCAGAAGTTTTTGGCACAAATTCACCTTCTTCCAAGCTGCACGGAGATGAAGATAAAAACTTTATTTCTTGATGGACATGTTTCACGCGAGTCGTCAGGGAAGTGGTTGCTGAATCATTTATCACATGAGCGCAGGAACCACAGTGCGTGCTCTGCATCTGGATTCTGTGTTTTGATTTGGTTGCAGTGTATCAATTTGTCAAGCGCGAGCGCCGTGTCAGAGGAGGTCCAAGTGCTGCAGCTGAGAAGACTTGCATAAGTGCTGGAGGAGGAAATTTTGTGAAGCCAGAAATATTTGTCAGCGCTTGCTTGTGTGACCTGTACATGGGATTGATACTTCTGTGTCAAATCAATGCCGTAGGTAAACCCTGCTTAAACCCTACGCCCTAACTTATGACCTTTCCTTGCCTCCTCTGTCTTCCGTCTTCCTGCTTGTGGCTCAGTCTCCTGCCATCTTACGGGAATTCTAAATTCCTAAAATGCATCTGGAGGAGAGAGCAGGATTGCTGGACACATTCCCTTGCAGAAGTGATTTTACCTGTAATGCATTACAGAGGTGCGCTTCACCATTCTTTTGTGCGTATGCATGTCTGATTAAGGAGAAAAGACTTGTCACATTGTGCTGCAATGTGAATTTAACTGAAAGGAGGCCTTAATATCAAAGTTTTCATGAGCATTTTCGTGCTCATCTGTGATCAATGATCAAAGAACAAGAACTTTGGGCATACGATGCAACTTTGCCAAATGTCCCAATTTTTAAATGACACTGCTTTAAAATTATGACTTATAATAGCAATTATGCCGCATTTTGCTAAATGCCTCTTGGCTCATCTCCTTGTGTCTTTTCCTCAACTCCTCCGCTTGCGTTTTCAGTTGGGAATGACTAATGCTGCGTTACATGCATCTCCAAAGTCGGATTTTTGGACCTGGGATTGGCGGCACTCCTACAGTTCCAGCATTTGTAGTCAGAAAAGCTTAAAAACACCACTGCAATTTGTAAGGGCAACCCAGTTGAAATGCTTCAAATGGAACGCAGCGCACGGCACAAGGAATGGAGACGCTGTTGGTACAAAGTCAGAAAGGACACCAGACTGCTGCAGGAAGTAAAGCAAGGAGGGCGGGACATCACATTTTCTTTTGCAATAAATGCATTACATAAAATTTTCTTAGTGCTGAGGTGTATGTTTGTCAGCAATAGCAACCTCCTCCCTTGGAGTTTTTGTGCCACCACAACAACATCATGCTTGCCTTCTTTGGTCATTTTTGAGAGATGATCACCATTACTCATGTGACCACGAAACATCGCCTGTTCAAGCTAAAGAGGCAGAATTGAGCAGCGCAGGTGATTCAGACGACAAGAAACTTTGCTGAGACGCTGACGGAGGTCTCACCAATTCCCCTGCGGAACCACATCATTGCACAAAAACAACACACAAATATGCATCAGACATATGTCCTCTGACTGCTCACGGGTCAGAGCAGAGCCAAAGGCTGTTTTGATGCAAAGGTTTTCTGGGAATCCTGTCTTTCCCCCTTCTCCCTCCTAATTGCCTTGTTTACTTTTCCAGCTTCACTCTGAGTGGACTCGTGACTGAATGCTTTTTCCACAACGATGACTGATGTGTTGGACTGGACAAGAGCGGGATTGCGAGATATTTTCTGCCACCACACTGAGGGTGAATAAATTTCTGTAAGATTCAGGAAGAGAAAAATATTACCAACTTCTGCTGAAGTAAATCATCAGAAGAGAGGACACAGAGTA
>VUQK01008701.1:4280-15435 GCA_015106715.1 Bujurquina vittata | reverse complement strand
CTGGACAGCAGTGTTGTTGTGAGAACTCCAGCAGACTCTTTTTGAAGTAAATCATCAGAAGAGAGGACACAGAGTACGAACAGAGCAGAGGAGGAACAGACGGATTTAGGAAAGGATTCCTGATGTTCCGACATAGCTCACGTAATCCAGAGGATTACTGTAGGGTAGATTACTTTTCAAGTTTGTGTTTGTGTTGGGAGCATGGTGGGTAATGACATTGGAGAGACTAATGGGATGTTAAGCACGCACACCTTTGAGCTGGCTTATGTCATTAGGAAATATGGAAAGTATGCTCAGGGGAAAGTATGACTGCAAAACTCTGGAGTGTGTGTGTAGGTGTGTGTGTGTGTGTGTGTTTTCACCAGATGGGTGCATCCTCGCTTGTTGTTCTACAGTCTCACTAAATATGGAAGGACTTTCTTCCAGGACACTAGTGGTGTGAGGATGCAAGAATATTTTTTCTTCACCTTCATCTGTTGTTGTGCAGACGTTCTTCTTGTTACCATCAGCTACTGCAAGCTCAGGCAGGATTTCTAAGTCTGACTAATGTTGGCAAAAAATGACAGAATTAATGTTTCCTTCTGGTGCTTTTTCAAGTGAAGTATGTTCTGCTTCCCAGAAATAGCTACAACCACACCTTCCGCCACCTACTTGGATGTTATATATCAAGATGAAGTGCAGGAATTTTGATGGAGAGAGTACCAACTTAAAGAGTAGGGCATTTAAGATCACTTGAGTACTTAAATAACCAAGTGAAACCTGGCCAAGTATTTGGCATGCATATTAAATGGGCATAAATATCTTGGTTAGGCTCCCGGGCTGGCTGGACCTTTTCTGCCCCTGTTTTCTTTCCCCAAAATGTCTATCTGTGTGATCACTGTGACGTCACACGGTGGTTTGTGAGCTGTGGGTTTGAAAACCTTCATCTTGGCATTTTGGCCATCACAGTGAGTTATAAAACGGTGGAGTCACTAAGTTATCAGATAAGGTGAGTGAGCTTGATTAGCAAGCTGTTTCAGTGCAGACACACATACCCAAAACTAAAGTCGAAACCTTTTTTGAATGGACTGTACCGCACAGCAGGCCATGCTGTTAGCCAGATACAGTGCTGTGCAAAAGTCTTGAGTCACCCCTCATTACCTTCTATGTTACGTCAAAGGAGCCAGACTTCCTTTTTAAAGTGTTCTTGACCAATTATTCAACAGGGTTTCTGAAAGCCTTTCAAAGTTTTTCTTTAGATATCTGCTGCTTTTTCCAAAACATTTTCAGAGGAATGTTTTTTGTTTTTCTTTGAGGCATAGAAAAGGCGCCGAACTCAAGGGATGAACCAGTGTTCCTGCAAATAAAGGATGAATCAGGGAAAAAAAACATGTATGTCTTTGCAAACTTTGTTTGCTAGCAGCCTGTTACAAAAACACATCATTTGTTCCCATTTCTTTATTTGAATCTATGACAAATATCAACGATAACACAGTTTGAAAGACAAAATTGGATTTTTGCACAAACAAGGTGATTCCCAAAGAGCCAAAAACTTGGCATTTCTCAGCACTCTGTGAAATGTGTCCTTAAAAAAATGTAAGGAGCCTGGACAAGTGGAAGATGAAAGAAGACATGTCAGGCCTATAAAACTATCTACAGCAGATGATCAATATCTAAAAATCATGTCCTCATGAAACCGGAGAGATGCATCTGTTCACTGAAGCCTCATCAGAAACGGTCTCAGTGGAAGGGTGCCATCAAGAAGCTGTTTTTAACGATTACTTTGTTTTTTAAAAGAATTCTGTTGAACCACAATCCAAAAGCAATGTTTGATTTTCATTAGTCAATTTTAAGTACATTTTTATTTATTATTACTTTTGTCACTTCCATACTAAAAGATAAATAAAGGAGGGATGGCTCAAGACTTTTGCACAGTACTGTAATTTAATTAACAAAGATCAAAATAGACAGTCAGTAAGTCCAATTCAGTATCCCAAATCAGCTTAAATGAGATGTAGCAGACAACTATTTGCTGTGTCTGAACACCTGTCAATCAACCATAACACGGTCCATAGGTTAATTAAAAAAGGAGTCACCCTGTGTAAGCAGTTGTTACGATGGGGGGAATTAGCTGTAGAGACCGAAATTGTAAAGATGTTAAATGCATAGCTGAATTTGGCAACTTTAAAAGGGGAGTCTGTGGGGATTGCCCTCCTGCTGGGGCCTCATGAGCTTCATTTATCGGTCCCAAGAGGTTGCAGCTCCATGTAAGAAGGGCAAACATATATATGTAGTATTGCTTTTACAGCTGGGTCCCATTCCCTTTAGTAGTTCAATAAAAATAAGCATTATTTGATTACTTTTTCCTTTCAACCCATCAGACCTGCACCTTTGTCATCTAAAAAGTACAAAGTGAACTTTTCCAGGTATAGAAAAAAGTCCCATTTTGACCAAAAAGTTGAACCATAGCTGGTTCAGTGGAGGTTCAAGTGTCAGGTCTTTAAACCATTACTGTCAAAGTCACTAGGTAACTTTGCATGTCTGTAGTTTTAGACAGCTGTGACAGTAAACCAATTCGGAAAAGTTTTGGACTTCAGCATCAATAAATCATAGAGCATGATATTAGTGAGCAGCTCGTGTAAGCCCACGCAGCCTGTCTGCAGTCATTTCATATCAAAGAATACTCGAGGAAAGGAATCCAGCTGTTTCGTGAACACATTGTTTTGCAGTTTGTATTCCTTTCAGAGCATCAGTCTGCGTGGGTGGAGATGTTTTTAGCAACTCTCTTGACATGTCAATTAAGAGGAATGGAACAGATCCCTTCGGGGAGCCTTGATAAAAAACAGATTAACAGGGTTTATTCTTGCATAAAATCTAACACTCAACAAAGTCCTGTGTTTTTTTTTTTCCATGGAGCATCAAAGGTCCAAAGCAATGTAAAATATTTCTAGTCCTACTGCAGAAACAGATGGGGTAAATATGCCAAATCTCCAGGAATCCTGGGCAACCTGTGCATTCCGACAGCCTGGCACACCCATCGCACAAATGCTACCTGCAGGACCCCATAATCACAACACCACATTTGAGGGAGTGCTCTGGCAAGGGCCAGCGTGCTTGTTTGTGAGCAAATGAGAAACGGGCTCAACAGACAAGCACATTCTACTCGAGTCAATTGCTTTAATCCTCGGGCCTGCACTTTGTCTGCTAATGGTATTCGTTTGGCCAGCGCACACGCAAGCAGATATGCCACGTCTAATACTGGCCATCTTAGACCTGATTCACACGGTGCACTGAGCAACAATGTGGGATTTGAGGGGGAGTCATAGCAGGAATGCCTTCACGTGCATGCACTGTATATCTCAGCTGATGAGAAACACATGCCGCCTGCCATAACTTTAAATGCGTAATAACTTAGCCATACAGTGCGAAAGCACGAAAGTGGCTTGATTTGATTAAAATGCTGCCACACGAGAATCGCTTCTCGAGCTGGACTTACAGTGACGTTACCACCTTAAATTTACAGCCAAGAACAAATAAAGTGATGCAAGATTATTACATGTGTATTTTCTGTTGCCCAAGCTGTGGTAGAAAACCTGGTCAGAGCACTGCAGTGTGAGTCTGGCCTCTGCCTTTCCCTGTGGCCTCGCAGTTTGGAGCCCGGTCAGCTCTGAAGACTGTCAGCTCAGATCTGCTGTGCAGCCACATTCCCCAGGCTGCACACACACGCACTGAGGCTACAGAGTGGGTTAGTAGGACAATGCTCAGTGTGTGTGTGTGTGTGCATGTTTGTCTGTGTCTGAGTTTTATTTTGATCCATAACCCCACTGGGGATCTGATATCCTGCAGGGTACAGGGATGGATGATTGCACAGTTGGCAGGGCCTTTAATGGGGATTTTTCATTGGGTTGCATTGTAGGAAGCTGAAGAAGAAACTAAACTATTCAACATGCATCCATAAAAAATGCACCTACTAAAACGGACTTTAATCCCTGGACCACTATATACATGTCATATGCTGCTGCTTTAATGTGCATTTTATGGCGTGTTGTCTACAGAGCTTCTCAGCTGCATACACATTCCTCAGGAAGCCATGCAGTATCAATATATCTTGACAAATGCTCTCAGACATTTGATTCCCCAGCAACAAGTAAACTGACACTGTCAGGACCCAATCCCTTGTGGCCATTTGGCAACCACTGAGTGCATTATATTACAAATTTTCCATGAGGCGCATGCAATATGATGCCATCCAGGTACAATGGAGCAGCCCGACGGAAGATAATGCTGGAGATCTGTGTTTTTATTTTGTTGTGTGACAGAATTACTTTGTAACTGTGGCTTTTTAGTGCTGGACTGCTGGTCAGCTGTATTGTTCTGTGGTTAGTGACTAAGCGCCACATGTCATGGGAAAATATGTTTGCTGGATGGAACATGATTGCCCTGAATCATCTTTCATAGAGAAATTCCCTTCGTGTAAAGTTCTCCTTTATGAAGCTGTCTTGAATTTGGGAAATCGTGTCATCCTTAAAGGTGTTGCTAATATACGGGCCGGGCCTGTGCTGATTGGTGAAAATGAGGCAAAGTTACAAAAAACATACTGTTTTTATGCACTGATGTCCGACAGCATCACAGTTTTGTTAGAGAGACATTCTGTTTGTGTGAGAAATCCTTTTACATTAATAAGATAGCATGGCCATAGACTGTACCTAATCAATTTCATTAGCTGACAGTGCAGTTGTAAAATCTGGATTTTAGCATAGCATAGCAGTGACATAAACAATGGCTTATCGGCTGCTTAGCATTAGTCTGTGTTTTAGCCACCACTTCATGCTTGTCTTGCATGTTTGGGAATATCATGAGCCCAGCCAGGAAGTTAAAGTAAACTGATGGTAACGTTAGCTTCGTTAGCCGTGAGCTGTGCTATGGGGATCATATTTAACTAGTAAGTTCATTAGACAAATAGTGTGCATCAGAAAATGTTTCCTCTATAAGCAAAATATTCTGTGGTTGAAGTGGCTTTGGTGGAGAGGTATGGCATTTGGGTTTAGTTTAGGCTACTGCTCATTCTAGATAAGATATTACACCCACATGTAACATAGTGACATAGATAAGTAACACAAGCACATCTCTGTCTGTGTGAGAGAATAATATTTGATGTGGTCTTTGCAGGTTTTGCAAAAAAAGCTGTATAATAGCTAAGTCAGTTTGTCAGTTCATAAGCACTAAGTAAGTGTAACACATTTTGCCTGTGAAAGAATATGTTTTCTTTTTAGAAAATATTGTTCCATTTCAGTGAGTTAACTTATTGAAGAATTCAGTGTGTGCTCATAGAAAAATGACATTTTCTTTGGAAAAAGAACCCACTGTTTTCCAAAGAATCCACAGCGCCGGTCAAAGACAGAAACAAAGGCAACTGACACTTGAAAGAACATAAATCTCTGCAGGGTTGCCAAAAAAGTTTAAAGCAACACAGCCAAGAGACGCTGACAAAGAAGCTGAAAAATGTGTGTGTTAAGTACACCATTTCTCTGTGTATCCACGGGCCTCGCAGCTGACCCTTCTCTTCCCTTTCAACAAATTCAAATTGAGCATCAAGTTTGAGCTGCTTAGTATCAGTCACTTATTAAATTCTGCTGCATCCTAAAGAGCATTATACGACCTTCCATGTCCAACCAATTCATGGGTTTGTGTGTTTGGCTTCCATCGTTATTTTTACAAGGCTGCTTATATACAGTTTATCTTTACCATTGCACTATACATGAAATGATCCACATAGCCATCAGATCAGAGAAGCAAACATAAGGACTTGATCATGTTTGTTTAGCCAATGAAACACTAGCCATGCAATTCCAACATTGTGGTTATGAAGCTGAGAAGCTGACATTGAATGTAGTCGTGGGGAACGACGGGTTAGTTTAGTGTTTCACTAAAATACGGCTTCTTTGACTTAAAACTTCCAAAACATTTGTTTGAGTGCAGTTTGGAAGCTGGCTACCTCCGTCTGCTGTTTCAGACTGTCGATCCACATTAAAATCAGAGGTTGCCAGAGAGGTCACCCAGCATTTTTTTTAAACCTATTAAGAAACAGAACCGCATGTGACTCACGTGTTGCAACATCTCCACTGCCACGAAGTTGTCGTCATTTTGCAATGTGCAACTGTCAGAAAAAGCATGCAAGCACTGAGGAAATGGACTAATAAACTCAGAAATGCATATTCTGATGCACCGTACAAGTTCTTGATCACTGGCCACATGGCTCTTCTGTGAATACACCACCATATTAGCCACAAAGCCATGAAGTTGACTCGTTAAGCAGCCAGTAAATTCAGCTAATCCATAGGGCTGGATACATACTCATTAAGACATTAAGACAATACTTAAATGAACATTTGCATGTGCAGTCACACAAGTGTACGTCAGAGTGTGTTTATCCTGCGGTTAATGGGCTGTGAAACCTGAATGAAATTCCTCACTGCGTGTTACTGACTACAGCCCGACGTGCAACGCGGAGCACACCACGTACTTGTTTCGTAAATCCACATCGTTAAAAGTCTGACATTTAACTGGAGACGTATTGTCTCTGCACCACATCAGATAAACCATCCATGGCAGGCCGCTTTTAATGGACTGCTTTTTTAATGCGCAAAGGTCAGACTTACTTGGCTCTCTCAGTAACTAAGACTAAAGCATGCGGGAAGCAGGGGGTGTTTTGGCTCCTGCCTGGACTGTTTTGTTGAGGGTGGCAGTGATAAAAAGAGGAAAGATGGCGCTGTGGAGTTTCTTTTTGTACTCTGCTTACCTGCTTTCTACTGCATTTCTCTCTAAAGTTTGCGAATGCTGGGTGACCTCACTGACAACTTCTGATTTCTATGTAAAATCTCCATTGTGAAATGTGAAATTCAGGCAGTATGCTGAACTCTGTGTGTGTGTGTGTGTGTGTGTGTGTGTGTGAGTGCGTGCATGCGTGCGTGCGTGTGTGTCACAAAACAAATGCTATGCTCAGACTATTTATTATTTTCCTTGTGTACCAGCGTTAATTCAGTCTAACGAAAGCGCTCATTAGTTCTAATAAATCCTGTGACTTTGCCTCGTTCCACTGGAGCCTGACCTTTCTCCGTGCACTGCCCGTAAAATCTCCTGCTAGGATTTTCACTGTTTGATGCCTCCGTTAATTGGGAATGATTTGAGCTTTTTCTTCTGCTTTTGTCGCCAGTCGAATTCAGCATGGAGCTAATGGCAAATGTCACTGTGAATTGGTTCCTACATTAGCTGGGAGAGCGCGCAATTTCCCTTTCTTTTTTTTTTTTTCTCCAGACAATATATGTACACCACTAAAATGGACCTTTGGTATGCCATCGTCCTCATTAATGGGGGGCTTCCTTGAAAGGGAGCTAAGTAACAGTTGTGGGCATCGTGTGGGAGCAACAGAAACGGCAGGATTATTTCAACATCACTACTTCCTGTTATTAGCCTGTGCCCTCCACATCTTAAACTGCACTAATGAACAACGACGAAGTGCCAAGCCAAAAAAAGATTAGAAAGACACAGGACGATCAGATCTAATTACGTTTGTACACCTCAAACAGCATGGCATTTGGCTGAAAGGTCAAGAGAAATCCCCAGCCTTAATCTACCAAACCTGTGCCTTCTAGCCCTTTTCTATACCAACAATAAATGAATCTGAGCCCAAACTCCTGAGGGCAAAACTTTGCTCAGCGCATTCTTTGGTTTTCACAATGAACGCACTTCCATGTGTAGGATTTGATAGGATTCCCATCGGCAATGACACGCTTGGCTGTCCGTCAGCTGGATCAAGGAAAATCTTCCACATCAGATTTCATGTAACTTGCTGTAGACGTGGTGCTCGGACAGAGGAAGAAGAACCTGGGTGACTTTTTTCAAAATCAGTTGGACGATGCTTCTAGTTTAGGGTTTGCAAATTTGGGGATTTCAAATTTCCCCAACTGGTCTTTGGCAGTCCACTGGATGCAATATAGTCATACAGGTGTGTGTGCAACATCTACAGGTGTGTGTGCATTAAACACAGGTGTGTGCATCACATACAGGTGTGTGCATCACATACAGGTGTGTGTGTGCATCACATACAAGTGTGTGTGCACCTGTATGAACAAAAAGCAACATGCCGCGACTTTATCTAGCACGTTGGCTCAGACATTTGTCCTGATTTGTTGTCATATGGTGCTTCGTTCTACAGTACTTAATAAGATAACAATAAGTCCTTAATAAGAACCTCCATCAGTGTCTGTCTACATCCAAGCTGTAACCTCTGAGAATATATTACAGAAGCCAAAAACTGCAGTTCTTCTAATGACCACTTGAGGGTGACTCCTAGAGTGAGTCAGTCCCCATAGACTCTGATGTTAAAACGCCAACTTTGAGACGTGCTTATAAGCTGGTACATCCATGAACAGTTTTGTCTTTAGGGAGGGGGTTGATCTGGATACTGGAATTAAAGGTGTGGCTGCTTTGATTTAAGAGTATCCCGACACCAGCAGCTGCAGCAGCTCACTCAAACCTGCCCTAATGTCACCCACTAACATGGATATATTCAACAATTTACACCTTTCAGGTTCATTATCTTCACATTAACATGCTCAGGAGGCACACCTGAAAAACGATCAAACCCTTTTCTAGTTCTTTATTATTAACTTTGTGCTGTGTGTGCATGAATCTGCAGTGACGAGGCTGAGCAGGTTGAACATGAGTTACAGGCCGGAAACGTGTCCTCACATTGCAGACTTCAGACTTTATTGGTCAGCTCAGCCAGAGAACGTGCTTGTGTCCTTATGTGCATGCTCACTCACGCGCTCAAATCGCATTTTGTTAACAAACATGAAAAATAGCAGGCGTCAGATTGCAGCCATTCATTGACACGCTCACCCTTGGGACTGCGTCCTCTCAGCTGATATTGCCTTCCATCCCAGCAGATCTATTTGGAGATTGAGGACAGGGACGGACCATTTTGAAAATGCTATATTCACCCATCATGTGCTAAAAACATAGTCTGTCATAAAACTGATTATATTTTTTGCTGTTAATGTGCATTGTGTGGGGAAAAAAGGACGGCAGCTAGCGTGATGGAGGGGACGAGGAGGGAATGATAGGGAGAACCTTGATTAAAGTGAGATGCATGCGCCTCTATGAATCAGAAAATATAAATCACGAGTCAATGTAGCAGTGTGAATCTCAGCAGGCAGCGAGTAAACAGCCCATTAGATTTAACCGAGCATCATCACGCTCCAAACTCCCTCTCCTCCCTCACTTTTTGGAAAAAGCGTTCTTTTCTGTGCAGCGTGATTCCTTAATGCTTCAGCAAACTGACTTTCTGCTTGACTTCAATAAATGTGTAGCGCTAAATATGTTGCAGTATACATCCTCGCGTTTCCTCGGGGAGAGGAAAAATGTGTTTGTCTGCATTGTAAATAACAGCAGCCTGGCAAACTGCTGCGACCGAGTTCCTCTCTGCACTGGGTGTCTCTTCGGCGCCTTGTCTCTTATAGCGTGATTCACCAGAGCAATAACGGGGCACTTAGGCGTGCTCTGGTTTCTGCTTTTGCCCGCATCATCATCACCACGGATGGACTTTGTCGTTTCCACTGCACATTGAGCATTAAGGGCAGCAGAGGTTCGTTTTCAGGCGCTGCAGCAGCTTGACGATAGCAGATGCACTTCTCCGAAAAGAGAAGCAAGTGTAAGAAATCTGGGGGAATGGGGCAAGAGCATATCGTCGGGGCGCGGCTCATCTCTGCTGCTTGTCGTGTCTCGTCTAGCGTATGTGTTGTCCTCTGCTTCTTACAGGCAGCAGCTGAGCCAGTCGCACTGGGGTCTGTGCACTCCCCACTCCACTCAGCCTGGCGTCCGCCAGCTCGGGGGCTGACATTTCCAGAGGTGCTAAGTCACTCAGCATCTTGTTACTCCCTCTGACAAGTCGAGCTGCATCACAGCGAGTGCCAGCGGACTTGAGCTGAGGCCAGGAGGAGAGGCCTCTTTCACACAAGTCACTGATCTTCCCTGCTGGAGGTGCTGAGATCTCAAGGTGTTTACAGAAGATCGGGCGAGGTGTCAATCATGCTTTTGGCCCGGCACGCTACCCCTGGTGCCAGTCAGGTGTGAGGAGTGGTGTGAGGTCGAGGCGGGGGATTGGTTGATGGAAGGGAAGGGCATCACAGTGACAGCTCCGCGGTGTCAGCGGTCAGATTGCCCAAAACCAAACTTCATGGCTGATTTTCTTGGGTGCAGTGGTCGAGAGTGACACAAGTTCCCCACCCGGAGGTAAAAATAGAAGCTTGATTCACTTGTCATTTTGCACCGAGCGCAGTCGCAACACACCATGAAGGAGTCCGGGATCATCTGCTCATTCGGCCTGTCAGCTGGAGAGTTATTGGAGGCTTTAGAGAAAAGGTCACTCTACTGCTGAACTGACTGTTCACTCTTTGAGTTAAGGAGAGATGTGCAGTAATTAGGCCGTGAGTCTGTTGCACCACAGCCGCACGGTGCACTCATTTCCCTTCAAAATGACTCTGAAACTCGTGTTTTTACAGCCATCCAGCAATATGTGGAGTAGAAGTGAGGTGGAAGAATCAGGCTGTTGGAGTTCAGTTTCAAAGAGTGAACTGTCTTTACTTATGCAGGAAAGATGTTTAATGAATTGGCAGATATTGCCACAGGGGAAACTTAATATGTATTCAAGCTCTTTTGCACAAAAACACACCAAATCCCCCCAGTTTTTCTGCACTTCACATCAAATCTTTTACAGTCTCTTTCAGACTCGTCAGCCTCACCCGTTGTGGCGTTTCGCTACGTTGGAGACACAATCGGAGCGAAACGATGAGCTCTCCTGCTCCGGATCAACCGTCTGAGCAAAGCAAGTCAACAGATGTAATCTGATGGCCCCATTCTGAATTCCTTTGAAGCCTGTCAGACAACGCGGGGCGGCAGAGAACCACCTTTCTATTATGCATGTGTTGCCATTACCCAGTGAAGAGTTTGGCCTGACAAGGTGGCGTATCCCATCATGAATTAATCACCCTGCACTATTCATCAGAGGTGACTTTGAAATTTTGAGCAGTTTTAAATCACACACTGATTTTTTTTTATTTTTTTGGGGGGGGGGGGACAAAAAATTTATAAAATTTGATGTGTTGGTCATTAAACA
>VUQK01008699.1:18289-33600 GCA_015106715.1 Bujurquina vittata | reverse complement strand
CTGGCTTTGGGGTGGGGGGGGGCCCCCCCCCCCCCCCCGCAACCACTGTTGCTGATACTCGCTAGGTCATTATTTGTGAAGAAATATATGGTGCTGTACCAAAAACCTCCTTGCAATTGCTTTGGTTGTTAACAGATTGCTGTGGTTTGCATGAAAAATGCTGACTTGTCTGCAAACACTTTCCAACTATGCATCAAGTAGTATTGAAACTGTGAAAAGTGTCACTCAAAACCCACATGGAAACCGTTTACCACCAAAATGAAATCGGCAGTGAGAAGGCACAAATTGTATTTTGGGAATTGCATTGCACTTTGTCATGTCTCACTACCCCTTTCTGAGTAGTTGGCAAATGTTTGCAGACAAGTTGGCTTCTTCCATGAAATCTACAGGAGACTGTGGCTAGCAACCAAAGCAATCACAAGGAGGTCTGTGCTGCAGGACCCTCCTTGCAACCAATTTCATCAACCGCTTGTCAACTAGTCGAGGAATACGCATTTTTCCCAAGTGCACAGTCCTTGCCATGGGGTTGCCAGTAGGTCTTGAGGCCTGTGGGACTGAGGCCTTGGTTTTGTCAGCTGGATATGAATGATGATGTGGAAAGTTGAAACCTGCAGAGCATTTCAAAACACCGAGACCGCGCCAGTTCACGACCTTGCTCCATCTCCAGAGGCTGGGCTTTGGGTGATAAAAATTACAATACAAAGATGTGAACTTTTCACCATTCATTAATAAAACTTTGGAATTTAAAATTAAAGTTGTGGGGTAATGAATACAGCTGGCTCCCTTCTTTAAGTTTTGATCACAAACTTATGTGAGAATTTTCATATCACAGGCTCTTTTCTCTCCTACAGTTTTGAAATCGAGAAACACAAAACTCCATTCAAACGAGAATCATAGAAACACATTTCTGTGTCTCGGAGAAAAGAATATTTTATTTTCAGGATGATTCTTAAGTTGTACAAACCATGAGTGGAAGAGCTGCCTTTCAGTTTTTCTGTTGCTCGAAAGTTGGATCAAAGATGACATCCAGCTCTTCAGATGTTGTCTTGACGTTAGCAGCTAAGGGACTGATGAATCTGTCATGAGACACACTGAAGCAACCATATAATTCCAAAGTTTGCTTCTGCATCAGATGCGTTTTTTCCCCCCCCGTTGTTTGTTTGCTTTTCCCTGGATATTAAAAACACATCAGTATATTTCACAGCTTGTTTCTGTCAAGGAAGTAGTTGTACCGCCTTCGCTGCTGTCTCAAGGTTGAAAAGCATGGAAGGATTTCAGTTAGTGCAAAGAAATCCTCTCCAATTAAGCAAAAGACATATGGTGAAATTAGAGAAACTCAAAGGGGGGGGAAACTTACACCTGCTCCTTCATGTAATGTTAGCATTTTACAAAAGTTGACTGTCTGTGAGATTGAATGAAAACTGCATACTTGCACTGACTATATGGACTAATTTGATATGTCTCACTGGTAAGAAAGAGGCCCGCTGCAGAACTTCATTACTCATGCTGTGTCATGGGAGCAAAGCAATGAAAAATCATAAAGGGACTGAAACAACTGTCTACTCTGTCTGAAAGTGAGCCCTTTGCATAAACACCGTGCATAATTTAAAACAAGGTTGTTGTGCATGCATTAAGGCGCACACACTGACAAAGCAAACATCACTGCGCTTCAATCATATCCAAATCACAGTCACGAGCTCTTCTCAAAGTCACAGCGAGATCGCTTTCGCAAAGCCCCGACTGGTCGGCCCCTTATCCATATTTAACAAACATCAGCGAGACAAGAGGCATCCTGGAGCGGCAAACAAGAAGAACGTGGCCATTAAAATGGCAAACAGCTGCTCTGAGCGCCTGCGTCGTGTCCCACAGGGGTGGCTTCACCTTGGTGATGTGAGAACGATGTTGATGCCGTGCCTGTTTGATTCAGCTGGAGGAGTATAAAAAAAAAAAGAGGCATATGTGAGATATCAGCGCTAACTCTGCAATTACCTAACCAGGAAGACAGTGATGGCCTCATGGCATGAATAGAATACTGATGGAGGGCAGGGTAAAGCACTTTATATTGGATATATCACAGAACTTGAGGATAATTTAAGTCGTTTTACTATTTGGATGTATGATTTATTTTTATAATTCTGGCCACTGTTTCTTTTTTTATGGTTTCATCAAAAACACTAATGAGATGTGGAAACACAGACATTAGAGCTGCAGATTGAAGAGATCAGCAGACAGGACGTAAATCAGCCTGCTCAGCGAGCTTATGAAACTAATTTATTTAACAATAAAACAGAAAATAAGGAAACTTGTTCATAATAAAACCAGATAGTTTGCCCGGTGAGCAAAATGGATGCTTACCATGCGCACAGTTCTGAAGATAATTTTACTATCTGGCTTTGTTTTCATTTCTGAATATATTTATTTAGGGCCATGTTCTGACAAGGAACAGCATGACGGCACCCCCGCTGTGTTGGCACAAGAGAGATGACAGCACAGAGCTTCAGCAAAGACAAAAGAAGACACCTAAGAAAGTTTAACCCAGCTATACTGGCAACCGGAAAGCTTTCAAGTGCACATTCCTGACAGATTTCTTTGTAAAACAGAGCAGGATATTTTTACTGTTTGACTGATTGCTGCAACAGAAGGTAAAATAACTCGTGGCGGTTTCTGTAGATGTAAAATCCCACTTTGCAGTATTATAAACCTCTGCGCAGGCTGTTTTTGCATCTAATAAACCACCATGGATTGTATTTCACTCACACGCTTCAACTTGAAGCAACAACACAATGCCCACAGCAACGCACGTTAAAAGAAGGACGTAAAATCTGTTAACTTGGAGGTTTGCTTTAAACCTGTGTAATTGTTTAATCGCATGTGTTTCATGGTGTCTGCCTTCTGTTTGAACAATCATCCTGCATACTCATATCTTGGCAATTACCCCGTAAGTTCAATAAAATAAAGATGGGAATGATAGCCAAAGGTACTAATGACCCAAACTGTGATAAACTTAAGAAAAAGCATCAAAACATAGCAGGAATCACAATCTCTGCAACCGTTGTGAGAAGCAGATAAGAGCACCTAATGAGGCTTAAGTATAGTATATATTTAAGCTAATATATACTATTTAGTTGACAAGATATAAGGAAGCATTATGGCCTCATAAAAACAGCCTAATATATGATCATTATGGATTCTCAAGGTTATATGTAGTCTATCTCCAGGGAATTGATTGATAGATGGAGACCGGGGGTAAAACATAAAACTCAGCTAAATTAGGTTTTTTTAAAAAAAAATCCATTTCAGCCTCCAACAAAGGAAGCCATTATTGTAAATTCCTCGAAACAGCCCTGAAAGCATGCAAGTTGGATGAGCACGCTGTCTGCTAAAATGGCACGCTAACAAAGAAAAAATATACAGCTTCTGGGTCTCTGCCTCCTTTTCCTGCTCCTCATGAGGTGTATCTAATGATATGCTGAATATACCTCGAGATCAAGGATCAAACTGTCAACAGCACAGAAAAGGAGAAGATGAAAGAGTGAACTTCTTTCTAATGATAAGCCTAAAGCTTCTTGGTGAATGCTGCTGTGTGTATGGATTCTTTTCTGTACTGTGCCGCTCCTCTTGTGTGCATGTAAATTAACCCTCTAAGGTTAAGAGAAGCGAAATATAAGCGCTATTAATTTTCATCAATCATACTGATCTTAATTCAGCCACAGTTTGAACTTCTGCCGGCAACATTCAAGAACAGATGTCAGCCTCCAGATGTGTACAGTACTACTGCAGATTGTGATATTCACCATGACTCATTCAAGCATGAGCCATTTGTTTACAACTTTTGGGTCACAGCTAGTAATGACAACAAATCAGCCACACGAGAGGCGCTCATCCTTAAGCACATATGGGGAACTGTAGCTAAAACAAACAGCCAAATCCACACAGAAATTTATTCAGCTTGTCATCTGAGATTCAGAGGAACTGCATTTTCCTGTCACTAATATAATAACTAGGGGTTTTCAGCTTTCTAATTACAGCCAATCACAGAGGAGAAGGTTTTGCAATTTCAGGATTTGAGAGGAGATTTAGCAGCTGCATCCTTTGTAGGAGCCATCTTAGATGCTTTGATTGAGGGAGACAGCTTCACTGGGCACGAGAGAAGACAAAATCCACCTCATTAATCCTTCAGCTGCACAGATCCTTCACATCTCCAAGCTGTGATCGCTCTCTTCAATGCCACACTGAGACATGTGGGGCCGCATCAAGTCGCTGTTTTACCTTGATGCAAAATAAAGTATATAATTTTCTCTCCTCGCCTCCCCGAGGTGCTGTCAGTGTTTATGCTGTCACAGCGTCGCTATTAAAAAACAAGCGTCAGAAATTGGTGGTGATGAATTGCAACAATGGCAACATCAGCACACTGTCGCTGATCAAAGAGAAACGAGGGTTGAGGTTTCGGGTAATTGGTTCGCTATTGGAGCATAAGGAATAC
This sequence comes from Bujurquina vittata, assembly GCA_015106715.1. NCBI lineage: Eukaryota > Metazoa > Chordata > Actinopteri > Cichliformes > Cichlidae > Bujurquina > Bujurquina vittata. The sequence continues at coordinate 29,117 of VUQK01008699.1, read as the reverse complement.
ATTCTTAGGGGGAATGTCAAACAGTAAAGCACACGCGCACAACAGTACATGTCCAAAAGCAAAAGCATACAACAAACAATGCTGATCACTCTAAACTGCACATGTAATATTTGCTAAACTGTGGTGATGCTCTTACGCTGTCTTTGGTTATAACAATAAAACAAAAAGAAGCATTAGAAGCATTATTCTGTGTATAATAAATCAAGTCATACTACTTAGGGTGTATAAAACAACTTGAGTATTTAATCTCACGAGGAGTTATTTATACACATCTATTTTATACTCAGCATGTTGTCTCTGCTTTTTTTTTAGGATGATGCGGTCCTGTTGGGCTCATCAAGCAGCGCCCTACAGCTTGCACTGGGGTGGTTTGGAGCCGAGTGGGAAGTGGCATGGATGAGAATGAGCTTTTCCATGTCTGAGGCCAAGGTTCTGACCAAGAAAAGGGTGGACTGCCAGCTACAGGATGGGGTTGAGTTATTGCTTCCAGTGGAGGAGTTCAAGTATGGAGCAGAAATGGAGTGTGAGATTGAGAGGCAGACTGTGGCGCAGCATCTGCAGTGCTGCAGCCTCTGTACTAATCTGTTGTTGCGTAGAGAGAGTTGAGCGTGAAGGCAAAGCTGTTGATTTACCAGTCAATCTGCATCCGTGCCCTCCCCTATAGCCATGAACTGTGGGTAGTGACCAAAATAATAAGACCGTGGATACAAGCAGCAGTAACGAGCTTCCCCCAAAGGGTGTGTGGGCTCAGGCTTAGAGATAGAGGGAGAAGCTCGGCGGCAGCTTTGCCTCAAAAGAAGCCAGTTGAGGAAGTTTTTGATCCGACTGTTCGACGGTCTCGCTGATGGTCTGATTTGTTTCCTACTGTATGGATCAGATCTGGAATTCAGAGGAAGATCTTCACGTCGGAGTTTATCCATATTTATGGGACTGAAACTTTTTTGTGTGTGTGAATCTGAACAGACTCCACTCCGTCCTTGCTCTTCTGCAGTTTTTGCTGAGAGCCTGGAAGTTTTTTGTTTCTAAGTTTCAACTCAAACAGTGAAAGGTGTAGAAATGTGAGTGAAGCTGTGGCCCTTTTTAACCCTTCATCTCCAAAGATCTGAGAGAAAAGATCCAGCAGTTCAGTCATCAGGAATAACTTTCATTTCTCAGTCATTCTCGGACTGATGATGGGTCTTGCTCAGCTGATGAACAAAAGAGAGACATGAATGAAATCCCATCTACAGTCTGATGTGGGGGCATCAGAAAGGTGAACCCTAAACTCTCATATTAAAGCAGCACATTGATTTATGGCTCGATGATTAGGTCTGAGAATGAAGTCATGACGCCAGCATCTCCACCGCTACAGTGAACCTGCTGAGCTAATGACGCAGATGCTGCAGTTATGTAACACAAGGAGAGCAACAGTTATGTACCGTGATGGTAGGGAAGCAGGAGGACTGTTGCAATAGGAGCAGTGCAATAGGACTGTTTCCCAAAGTGAAAGTGAACCCAAGCTCTTCACTTTTCTAATGCATCATTTCACCTTACTGAGCCATGTAGCAACTTTCTCAAACACCACGTCATTATGAACATGCAACGTTCAGGCACTGTGAGCATTAACAAAAGCATAATTCTCTTTTTTTAGGCTGGATTTGAACCTGGAACCTCTGAGTCAAAAGCCACTGATTTATCCAGCCGCTCTGCCTGTGCTGAAAATATTTCCCGCTCATCCAGAATTCATTCTGATGGTTGCAGTCACTGAACTTCACCCACTGCCCTCCGCTAAAAGAAAATTATGCCAAAAAAAAACCCAGAAAAGAATCAACTTAAATCAAAAATGAGAGAATACATCATGGCGCCCACCTGGTGGCAGCTTTGACAGACTCACACCGCAATCTCCTCAATTTCTGAGCTCAATTGCCAAAAAAATAAATATAATTAGGTAACACACCTTATCATTGAATTTGAACAATGACGCACTAAGTAAAAACAGAATGGGCTGAGGGTCAATAAGTAGGTCGATTAAGCTGTGATTAAACCGGAGACCTTCATATTTCTAATTATTCACTGGACCTACTGAGATAAACAGCTGCTCGCGCCGTCACATCATCGCTGTAGAGGTAAACCTGTGCTAGTGAAAAAAACGAAAACACAGTTTCTAAAAATAAGACACCATGAGGTGGATTCAAACCCTTAAGCTCTACATTTAGAAACAGCTGAGTTATCCAGCAGCTGCTCACCCTGAGTCCCTGATAATGAATCTGACTGAAGTAGGCGGCACTCAGTTGGACTGTTTTGCGTGAAAGAAAACTCAAATGATGCCCACTTTTATGTAAATGCAATCAGAGCCTGAAGTAGAAACCTCAGAGTTAACAAAAACAGTTTGTTTGAGGTTTTAGGCTAACACCAAGAAAGCCTGAGTACTTTAGGACTAACCAAAATCAGAAGATTGAAAAAAAAAATGTATCCTTACAGACAATGTTGATGGTTTCTTTCCTTTCACAGACCTGACTTCTACAACCAGCTGTAATGCTTCTTTGGGGTCACTGCCCTGTTTAAACTCTCATTTATGTCCAAGGTTTAATGTTTTGCTGACGCAAAAACAGCCCGCTAGTGTGATGCTACCACCATGCAGAACAGCTGGAATAGTTTTCTTGAGGTTGTGTGCCTGATTTCTATTAAACAGTCTTAAAACGACAACATCTTTGAAATGGGGCCATCAAATGCTTCGAAATATCAGCTTAAACTGGCAAATTATTTTTGGCAACAACTCGGCTGTCAAGTTTCTCTCGGTTTGGCAAAGCAGATAGCAGAGGGAAAGAGCACGCGTACAGCAAGAGGTTCCTTTAGGGAAAAAAAAAGGAATGAGAATAATAAGACATCCAAAATTTCTTCAGTTAACCGCGTGTCGCGTTTGTGTTTCTTTCTTCTGTCAGAACCAATCAGAAACCATTTGAAGGACGTCTCCTAGGTGAGATGTGTCGGGCATGTCCAACCAGGAAGAGACCCTGGGGCAGACCCCAGACATGCTGGAGATATTACATCTCTCAGCTGGTTAGGAACACCTCTGTATCCCCTGGATGAGCTGAAGGTGGTGGCTGGGGAGATGGAGGACCGGGCACATCTGCTTACACAGCTGCTGCCACATCCCAGGCAGAGAAGCCGTAGAAATTGGATTGATGTTTTTATACAACTCTTTCCTGTGTTCCTTCATGCGCTGTGGCTTTTTTCTTTTTATGTGGACTACATAATATCTGGCCTTTCAAATCCATTAAACAACTAACAAAATAGCCCTGATATACTTTTGCTTTCCAAAGCTCAAAGCAGAAAAGAAGCAACATGGATACTGACAATAAATGTACAATCATATTGTGTAAGCCAGTGAGACTTGCCGGTACCCAATCCCAAGGATCAGTGAGCCTAAACAATAAGCTCAAAGTGAAAGCTTTCCAGAGTACAGCTATTTTCCCAACAAGGAGCCCCTGACATAATAGCAGTAACAAAAAATACCACCCATGACAGCTTTAAGCAGTGATGTGTGAATAAGAATAAAAAAATTATAAAAACAACCATGCAGATGCTCTTGTATGTTTAGTACGAGAGTATTAAATGAGTATTAATACGAGAGGAATACTTACTGCTTATCCATTTGGCGTTTGGGTCATGAACCTTGAAGTCCTTCCTAAAGAGGTCTCCAACTGCGACCTTGCCCTTCAGAGCCAGACGGTCATCCTCACCTGAGGAAATAACCACAACATTAGCTAAATATGCCTCGCATGCCTGTGCTTAGTACTAACAAATACACATGAAGCATCGTAGCACCTTGCATTTTTCATGGTTAATTATGGAATCAACAGAAAAGATAAAGGTCTTTGACTCGCAAGAGTAATTTAGTGACTTGATTGAACGTGAAACTATTTAAGGTAAATGCGTTAAACAAGTCAAAAACAGCTGTTAGAGACATTTTGTGAGAGAAGGTTTTTTTCATCATGAAGAAATGCTCTTTCATAAGATGCAATGTAAAATATAGAGTTACTGTGGAAATAGTTGATATCAAGGAAAAGAGAGATGAGAACACACGTTAACAGATATGACCAGCCCCATTCTGATGTTTATCCTGCCACAGAGAGTTTTCTTTAGATTTTTTACTTTTCCCTTCAGATAAGGGAACATGGTGAAATTTTGCCATCTCCCAAACTAGACAATAGCCGTCTTTGAGGCCTCCATAGAGGCACAATAGGAGACAGCCAAGTCATCATATTGCGCAAGGGTCCTACCAGGCCAAATCTTTTAAGGCTAACTTAATAAAACGAAGGGGTCAACTCTAACACACACAATTTAGATGTGTAACAAATGTAACAAAACACATCACCAACCATAAATTAACCCAAAAATTTCCACTAACTGATTAATACATTATATAAGATTATATTCAGTACTCATATTGACATATAGGTGACATTTAAATAAATTAAGGAACAATAACTCTGACTAAATGACTGCTCATTCAATCCAGAATGAAGTGCAAAAATGCAATAACAACAAACCAGTAAACAAAATTGAATTTTATCATATCACTACACGGTGTCATAGCAACTGACAGTGTAAAAGTGGAACCATTACGCTCGACTTACTCTCTCTGTCATATATACCGTTATAATGGTGGATGCAGATATTAAACTTGGCCAAAGTAATAATGAGGTCAGTGCATGTAAAAGTAATCCCTGTGAGCCAAAAGCTCAAGCTTTAGAATCTGTACGACTTCTGTCAAAGAAGATATCCCTAATTATGGTTTCATATATATGGCTGCTACTTTGGCCAAGTCTCCCGTGTAAAGGGGCTTAAATTGAGCTTGTTTTAGAGCCAAATCACAGCAGATTATGAGGTTCTGTAGTCACATGACCACTAACAATGTGACTAATGCCAAATGAATAAGGCCCTATTCACACAGGCCTGGAGACCAGTCTGTGACAGCCTGGCAGCCACCAGTCGCTACCCACAAGGGAAAACTTGTATTCTCTGACCGGTTGGCAAGTGGTTGCTTGAGGTTTATGGCAGCTGTGGATTTGTATACTAAAAATCTAATCCAAAAATGCCTAGAAAGCAGTCAGTCACGCTCAGGATCAGAAGACAAACCAGATGGCAAATCCTGCTTCTTTAGTTTCTAGCAGATTACTGCGCTCACCGTAGTTTGCATGAACTGCAAATACTACACTACTACTCACCGAGCAGCAGCAAAAATTTGCAGTCTGACACAAAGGGCAACTTTTGCCTTCGAAGTAAATGTTGTTAACTGCAGTGCTTAGGCATAACTTTTATTCAGAAGGTGAATGTTCTCCATTTCTGGATTGCACTGCAAGTTTTACTACAGCTCGACTAGTAGTTAGCCAGTAGCTGCAGACAAGTTGGCATCTTCCATGGAGATTACAGGTGACCATGGCAATCTGCTAGTGACCAAAGCACATGCCACGAAGGGTTTCCTGCCATCCTTTGTTTCTGGTGGCATTGTTTCAAGAACTGACCACTACGCAACAGCACACCTCTCTGAGTGACTGTCTTATCTGGCAATGGATTAAATGGAAATTAAAACTATGACAGAGGAGATAACAGAAGTTTAAGGAAGCTAAAGGGGGAGTAGTAAATGGAAGACAGAATGGGCAGGGGCAAGCTAACAAAACAGGTTTTGATTAAAATATGATAACAGTGAGTGGGTTATTCAACTATCAGAGACGCCAGCCATGAATATGTATGACATTCAAATCAAAACAAACCATCATTTTATGATAATTTGCCTACAGAAACATTAACAGTGTTTGAGTTGCAGTGTAGAGGAGGAAGACACGCATCTTATATACAATTTAGGAAAAAAAGAGGCGAAATACAAACAGGAACAGAAGTTTGAAACAGATAAGAATGATTTTCTATGTACTTCTGACAAAAACTGAAAGAATACATAATCTCTTTTTGACACATTCTGATCTCAAGCTGAATCTTAACAAGTTTTTCCTGCGGGCTGAAATTGTTCACCTTTCAAAGAATAAAGAGCTTATTGAAGATGGAGACAAAAAAAAAAGGAAGCATAATAATAAACCAAAGCATCATCTTAGCTCCCTCAGGCCTTTGATTAAGACTAGTGTTGCTTCTGATCATCATACCAGACATGCATATTTTCAGCCTCCAATCCTCAGTTGATACTCATACCATCTCCTGTCCCGTTACATGACTCATTTCACAGCCATGCACATGGTGGGAGGATGGAGGGGGAAAAAAAGGCAAAAAAGCAATATATGTTGAGCTTCTTTGTTTCTAGCCAGGGTGCTCTCACCCTAAAGATTTGTTTTGGTGAATTTCAGTCAACGATAAGGTTGAGAGATTCAGACTTCAGGACGAGGACCCTTTACAGAGACATGACACTTGATGGACATATTGGTTTCTATGGGGGATCAAAGCAGTGATATTTTAGCTGCAGGACAGTCTTTCGTAAGTGATGTTTAATCCTACTGCTAAGCCTGTCTATGCTCATGTTGTGGCTGTCATTTCTATGAGGTAACACTTTTGGCTGCACCTATTTTTTAAGGTCATCAGAGTCCTTCTCCAGCTGTTTAAAGTAGAAAACACACACACACGCACACACACATTCGATATGTTTGGCAGAAGCCCTGCTGAAAGCTGTAATAAAAGACTATAAACGGTGGCTGCAGAGAAAACAGAAAAGCCATGAAGACAAAAGACAAGCAGGGTTGTTTTTCGCATCAGTCTGCTGTTAAATATGGAACCTTTGAATGTCAGAGAAATAAACAGAAACAGGTGTTTCTTCTGGAACATTTCTTTTTGCATGGTTAAGTAGCCTGTGCATCAACTGGAAGGCCATTATGTGACACTGTAACTTTCTAGTAATAACCCAAATAACAAAAATGCTTTTCAAGCAACGTTGAAGACTCATAAAAGAGAATCATCTGCTTCTCAGAGGTAAAGGAAACTTTATAACCAATCAGTGGAGCAAAGGTTAGAAACTATGTTTCTAACACAGGTTCTTGGCTTGATCAGGGTTTTCACTGAACCTGCTGGCTGTATGACTGGCACGTTCAACCTCCACACAGCAGTGGGATCTATCCTCTTGTAATAGAACTACCTGAAACGCGGCTTGCTTTGAAACCTTTTACATGATATGTTTAAAGGCTTATGGAGGACTGAGATCAGTTCAATTAAGGATAAATTCTGTACAGCAGTGCAATGAACTAAACGATCAGTATCCTAAAATATGTTTCTAAAACACAAATGAAAAACATGAGCTTGATGAAAATGTGGTCACTTTGAAAACAAGGTTAAAATTAATCACATTACTTCAATCCAATCCATCAGCATCTCTTCACTTCCTCCAAAGACTCAGTTTTTGCTCTCCAGAAATATTATGTCAACTTTTCATAGTGCCACTACAGAGTCCATCTTATGTTACTGGCACCAGCAGCTGCTTTGGAAATCTTCTTTCAGCTGGTGCCTTTAGGGGTTGCCACAGGGGATGAGCAGCCTCCATCTCACCTTATCCCTAGCTTCCTCATCTGTCACACCAACCATCTGCATGTCCTCCTTCACTACATCCATGAACCTTCTCTGTGGTCTTCCTCTTTTCCTCCTGCCTGACAGCTCCATATTCAACATTCTTTGTTCAATATATCCACAATCCCTGCTCTGCATCTACACCTCAGGCCTGCCTCACTTACTTTGTCTCCCTTTAACACCGGGCGATCTCCGCCAATACACCTGTGACCTCCCTTCACTTGCTGTAAACAGCTGGTTAACACAGAGTGTATCACCGCTGAGACATCAGATCAAACGTAGCTTGAATTACCATAATTTCGCAACCCTGGTTGTCCTATTGGACAACGGTTTCTGAAAGCTAAGAAATTGTGCTTCACACCCAACATAGGGTTATTATAGTAATTGTTGCTGGAAGTCCATGGATGGTGGGACATTTGAAGCTCTGTCGCCACCGACGGGTTCGTCGTTGAAGGTTGAGACGCTCCTATGATAAAATCATTTCCAATCTTGTCCGCTCTGGTCACTCCCAGTGAAAATCTTCACCAGAGCCTTTCTTTCTCTTTGTCAGTGCCACCGTCTCCAAACCATACATCATAGCAGGTCTCTATTGTCTTGTAAACCCAAGAAACCTCTTAGATCTAAAGATTTGATCTGGATAAAATGGCAAAAAAAACCCCCCAAAAAAACAACTAAACCCTCCCCAAAAAATAATGAAAATGGTTCATTACTAACTGGTTTAATGTTAGATATTGGAAAAGGGCAAGAACTCGAGGAACTCATGTGATCACAAGGAGTACGAGATCATGCGTCAGAAAGAAAACACCAAAGAGCAATATTCACACTTCAATGGCAGCCAAACCTCAACAGGGTATCTAAATTATTTATAATAGCAAGGAGAAAACTAGGATCTGCATATAATCCTCTTGAAACCATATATTGTTTTTAGTCTTATGCATTTTATTCTAACATTTTCACAGCCATTGGGGCTTTAATTAATGCGCACCTACCCTCAGCCATAGCTGCAAGCTGTGGTAGTGACCAAACGGTATCACGTATGTAAGCGGTGGAAATGAATTTGCTCCGAAAGCTGTCTGGGCTCGCCGTGAGAGATAGGGTGAGGAGCTCGGCCATTCGGGTGGGACTCAGAGCTGCTACGCCTTCACATCAAAAGAAGCCAGCCGAGGTGCTTCCTGGACACCTGGAAGTGACATGTTTCAGGCATGTCCCATTGGGAGGAGGCCCTGGGGGAGACTCAGGACAGGCTAGAGAGATTATGTCTCTCAGGCTCCTTGGGAGGGTGTCACCCTGGAAGAGCTGGAGGAGGTAGATGGCGAGAGGGCGGTTTGGCTGTATTTGCTTAGACTGCTGCCATCCTGATCCGGAGCAGATAAGTAGGAGAAATCAGTTTGATAAACAAAGCAGAATAAGTTTAAAAATAAAATAGTAAAAACACACAAAAGAGCCTGCAGTAATGTCTTTAAATTGGCTTTATTTTAAATAAAAAAAAATCTTCAGATTTTACAACTTAATGATATAAAATGGAAAAGTAGTAAATCCACAAATTTTGGAAGATAAAAAAATAATAAATGATACACGCAGGTAATTTTAGTTTCCAGTGGAACCCCCGCTGTATCTCATCACAGTGTGTTCATTTATTTATGAGTTACGAGCAGTTTGTTCTTAGATTGATTTTTACCTTTTCAGGCACTTTCTTTTAGCAATCGCATGCAGTTACAACTGTATCATGTAAGACATTAAAAAAGGCATTATAGCAACAACAATGGAAAGGGAACCTTAACATCGTCACACGCTTTGTTGCTATGAACATTTTGAAAATAAGACATTTTTGGATGGAGTATTTGCTTTTGTTTGGCTCTGTGGTTATTCTTTTGTTTTTTAGTTGACCAACATGAAGATGGCAATTATATGTAGTTTCAACAGACTTTTGCTTGTTTTTACAGCACATGGTTTACAAAGCAAGAGCTGGTATGCAAGCAGAGATGGTATGATAGGATTTCATAGTAAATACTATGGTGGTTGTTTTGGTTGTGACAATTTCGTTACAATTAGTCTTGTGTCCTCATTATTCTATGACAGATTAAGAGGATTTAAGATCTGCAATGCTTTTGGTATCTTTACGCTGGAATTCTCAACTTGAGGGCCAAAGAGAAGTTGATGCAAGGGAAGGAGGCCATCATTAGGCCCAAATAGGGTCGAAACGATTAATCGTGATGAATCGACGATTGAAATAATCGACTAATTTAGTAATCGATTAATGGTTAACTGGAATACAGACTCAAAAAAAAAGGCCTTTTGCTGAAAAAACAACATATTCACAGCAGTAATGAAGCCAAAATTGTACAAAATGTATATACATTTTGCATTTAAGATATCATTTAGCTACACCTGGTTCAAATTCACTGAAGAAATTATGGCATTTCATTTTAGGTAATAAAATGTTTTTCTTATTTAAAAAAATAACCAAATTCTTTGTTTATTTGCATCTTTTAATGTATTTCTAATATTTTATTAAAAAAAAAAATAGGCTCAAGTGGTTCAATGAAAAATCTCCAGAATGTGCCTTTTTAAAATCCGATTAATCGATTAATCGTCAGAATGATCAATAGATTAATCGATTTCTGAAATAGTCGTTAGTTGCAGCCCTAGGCACAAATAAATCAGATAGATGGCCAAATTAACACTGTGGTACATTCATAAAACGAATGACTGTATATTGTCCACAAAAGACAACTGAAACAGATGCTGGAGAATTATTTCCTTGGTTAAGAAAAAAACCCTTCACAACATGTGGCCATGCCAAGAACACTCGAGGAGGTAGACATATCATTGTCAAAGTCTACAATGAAGAGACACTTTCATGAAAGCACATGATAAAAAGGTGCAAACCACTCCCAAGGCACACCACATCATCTGCAATGGCTGTCAGTGGAAGCAGGTCACTGACATTTATTGATGATGTGACTGCTGACACAAGTAGCACAGATGTAGTGCAGGCCTACATTTTGCTCAGATTTAGAAAAATGCAGCAAAGCAGATTTGATAATGCTTCACAGAGCAAATAGATAATGACCCAGAACCTAGTTAGATGTTAAAATAATTCTTCTGTCAAAGCCCTTGGAGTTAGACTTAAATAGTCGCCATTTCTGAAGAAAATTTAAAAATGAAAGAGAAGTCAGTTCGACCTAATTTTGCTTAAACAGGATATGTAACATCCCAGGAACCCCCCCCCCCCCCCCCCTCCCCCTCTAATCCATTAAAAATAATAATACAACCACAACTATGC
>VUQK01008699.1:2460-15507 GCA_015106715.1 Bujurquina vittata | reverse complement strand
GTACAATATTTATTACAGCAGCATTTTAGTTGCAGACCAGTGTTATTAGATTATTAGACACCTATATATACAGGATGCAATGGCACCAACTCTGTTTTTGTTTAGATCACATTCACATAAATCATCAAATCCAGAGAACGCTTGAGCACACACAGTATGTGAGCAAAATATCACTGAATATCACCGAAGGAGCTGAACGTGTCGCTGCCTGTGAGGGTGTAATTTGAGAGTTGGTTTCATACAGTAATCTCTGTGACTGCTCGCTTTCAGCTGCACCAAATTAACGTTCCATGTGATCCTCCCACAATTTCAGCTAGCTGTCACAGCTGTCAGTCAGCCAGGCATCCCTCAGTCTGAAGAATACCCAGATGCCAATAGTGAACATCTGACCTAGTTGTACTGACGTAGGGAACAGAGCAGCCTCTTAGTAATATGAAGCTATCAGTTACAGCAGATGCGGCTTGTCAGAAGAGGAAACACAAGAATTCCAAAACTCTTCGCCGTGTGCCGAGCGTTTGCACATGCGTGCGTGCGTGTGAACTAAGTGGCTGTCAGGTGCAGTTAGAAACTGGCTGCCCTGTCTGAAAGGGGGACATCCATCAAGAGACGCCCCTAACAGAGAAAACAAAACGCTATCTCATAACTCCAGACCTGCCATGCTGCAGTTTGCTGCTCTGTGGGGCATGTTTGCTCCCAAAATGCAAAATAAATTGCTCTGAATGACTACTGGCTTTAGCATTTTAACAGGACAATCCTCCCAAAAGCATTTTACGAGTGTTAGAAAACATTAGTCATGTATCCTGCACCCTTAGGCTTATTTAAACTGAAAAAGATAAAACACCTTTTTACCAAGTGTTTTAATCTTTAACTAATCACTTTAACTCTTACTTTCCTTAAAACTGCAATGCAGTGTTTGAAATGCTGCTGCTTAATCTCAATACTGGTAAAATGATCTCTTTATTAGATCTATCATTTCGTCCTCTTCAAAACAATGTAGATTTATATTCATTAAAAAAAGGGAGCTTTTTACATTTAAATGACAAAAACAACTGCCGTGCGTTTTTCCAGTGTAAAATCTTAAATTCAAACAGATGGCGCAGGCTCGTTCTGATATCTGTAACTGAGAATGGAGGTCTTCTTACAATGCTAACAATTTTGTTTTCAGTCATGGAGGGAGGGATTATTCTTAAGAGGTAGAGATAACTATTTCTGTACAGTCAGAAGCCTGAATAGACCACAGTGCCATCTATAATGGAATGCCAGTGCGCCTTTGGAGATCATCATCAGCTGTGTGGGAAATACAATACCCTTTTCAGTGGCTGTATGCAATATGAGTACCCAGCTAAGGTAAACCACAGAACTCTTGTCCTTCCACAAGTATTCATACAATAAAAATATTTAAAAAATGTTATTCCTTCTTGTCCATTGTCCATTTTTTATGTGTAATAAAATCCAATGTCAAGTATGAGGTAAATTAGCAGCATATTATATAGCTCATAAAAACATTTCAGAAATGAGATGTCCAAAGCTGTGTAAAAATAAAAAATATTTTAAAAAAGCTCATCAAAAGCTCATGCCCTCCTTACGTTGGTAATTATGAAGACTAATGCTAAAAATCAGACACCTTTGGAATCTCATGCAAATGTTGAACACTGAATGTTTCAAAGGCAGCAAGAGCACTTACACATGCTTGGCTGGTGCGATTTACATTTGTAAACAGCCCACTAGTCCTGTGAACTGTTGACAGATGGATAATGCCATAACATTAGTCCTTCAGCTAGATGAGATAAAAACATCACAGGGCAACTATGGGCAAGCTCTTGGCAACAGTGGGAAGGAAAAACTCCCTTTTAACAGGAAGAAACCTCCAGCAGGGAGGGACAGCCCTCTGCTGCGACCAGTTGGGTGGGAGGGGAGGGAGATAAGACAAAAGACACACTGTGGAAGAGAGACAGTAATTAATTATAACTACTGATAAACACAGCGAGCAAAAGAGATGAGTGAAGAAATACTCAGTGCATCGTGAGAAGCCCCCAGCAGCCTAGGCCTATTGTAATGTAACTACTGTAAGGGAGGATCCGGGGTCAAATGATCCAGCCCTAACTGTGAGCTTTATCAAGAAGGAAGGTTTTAAGCCTGATCTTAAAAGTTGAGAAAGCTGAAGGCTCTGCCTCCGGTTCTCCTTTTAAGTATCCTAGGAACCACAAGTAATCCAGCAGTCTGGGAGCGAAGTGCTCTATCGGGGTGATTCGGTACTGTGAGGTCATAAGATTATTTAAGACCTTGCATGTGAGAAGGATTTTAAATCCTACTCTAAGCTTTAACAGGGAGCCAAGGAAGTGAAGCCAATATGGGAGAAATTGCTCGCTCTTTCTAGTCCCAGTCAGTACTCTCGCTGCAGCATTTTGGATCAGCTGAAGGCTTTTCAGTGTCATGTGTAACTAATAAACTGAAGTTCGACAATTCCAAGAATTTCGAGCCCACAACAAGATGGTGTGCCATCAAGTGCTCTAGCAGAATCTATGGAAGAAGGGTTTGGTGTTCCTAGCTAGTAATACTTCACTCTAATCATTCTCTGTGTCTCTTCCACAGCATGTTTTTTGTCCTCTCTCTCTCCCCTCAGCCCCAACCAGTCGCAGCAGATGACTGCCCCTCCCTGAGCCTGGTTCTGCTGGAGGTTTCTTCCTGTTAAAAGGGAGTTTTTCCTTCCCACTGTCGCCAAGTGCTGCTCATAGGGGGTCGTTTTGACTGTTGGGTTTTCTCTGCAGTATTGTTGGGTCTTTACCTACAATATAAAGCGCCTTGAGGCGACTGTTTGTTAGTGAATTGGCTCTGTAAAAATAAAATTGATTTGATTTGATTTAATATTACCAACTCATTAAGTGAAAATGTAACTTTACACAAAATAACTAGCATAAAAGTAAGAAGGTGCAAGCATCAGTAGCTATGCTCATCTGCATCTGCAATTCATATCTGGTCAAGTGGTTATATGCAAGCTTTTTTCGCTGACATTTCCCAACAACATTTTCTCTATTAACTGCAATCAGTTGATGCCAGAGAAAGTTGTCAATTTCTCCCATTTGTCACCATGTTCATTTACAACATACATTATGGCATTTAGCACAGGAGATTAGGAGCTATCAGGGCTGCAGCCTGTATAACCTTTGTATTTTGATGACATTAATAATTAGTTTAATAAATAAGTATGTCTGGGGTAAAGTAATCTATGAATTGGCTAAACTCTCACATCTAGGTCCAATAACCTATTTCACCACTACATTGGCGTTTAGGTGTTTTTAATTTTTTTAATTAAATGCCTTCAACCCAAGTGAAATGTCAAGTTTATAATTAAAAAAAGGCCACATGACAACATCTACCCATCTGTTGACGCCTTTCACAAGACTTTAGAACAAGGTTAAAATTTTAGAGACTATTTTTTGGCTGCCTACAGTCTCCGCAGGTTCCTTGGCAGACTCTCTGGCAGACTCTCTGGCAAATAGCTTTCTGCAAAAGCAAAACTTATCACTCTGACATTTCTGATGTTGTAGGCATTAATCCTTTAGAGACCTTTAGATGTGCTTGAAGTCTGATCCAGTCAAGCCATTTACCCAGCTTTTGGGCTTCAGGCCAAGCACAGGTAAACTAAAAAACTTTTCAGAATTTACAGACATACAAGTAGTATCAATAAAGTCATCTAACATTTGATAAGTTCTCTACTACTAAGGGACCTAACCAAACTTTAAATAGACCTGAAATGAGAGTGCAGAAATGTACGTGTCATGGTCGAGGAGAATCTGGAATACCAGACGTTAAGTTAAAAAAAATTCTCCAGTGGCAACTGTGCTTACTCTTCTGAAAGATTCTTTTTTTTTGCCAAACATCTCAGATCAAACAGTATCTAAGAACTTTTTTCTAAAACTCTATGAGCATAAAATAAATTTTCACAAATAGACCACTATCCTTGAGAAGTGATTCATGGAGCTGCAACATCCTGAAGCTCAATCACACAAAATTCCAGAGCTGGATTTCATACATATATATATATTTATATATTTAAAACCCATTTGAATTTCCAAAAGTTTCTAAAATCTGCATACCTTCTAGTTTAATTTCTGCTTAAGTCCCCAATAATAATAATAAAGCTTGTGTCAAGCCTTGGAGGAGAGCAGCAGTTCTGCTTTAGCACACAAAGTCAACACAGGGAGGGGACAGATTAGGATGGGGTACAAGCTGGAGACACCACCTGCCTGCTGTCCACATTCTAACTGACTCCTGCTGGTCCACCTTGTTTGGTACTGCTGCCACATAGAGCAGCTCAGCTTCATCCAAATCCATATCAAATGCCCCGGGACAGGAAGAGGCCACAGCCAAGCGGTGACGAGGAGTTTTAATCCATGCTGTTTTGACACCTGCCGCCGTGCCACAGTCTACCATGGTGCTATTTTTGCACTCACACCTGTCTGTCTATCTCCCTAAGAATACTAAAAAGGAAAAAAAAAAAAAACAACAAAACAAACCAAGCCCACTGAATATCTATTATAAAAGCTGACCCTGCTTTAGGCTTCGGGCATTACCTGCAATTTTCTGGGACAGAAAATCACAAAGAAGTGCACACTGATTACCGTCCTTGCAACTGAATTACAGCGCATGCACACTACAAGTTGTATTGACTGATTTGACTCTGGCAGTGCATAAAAGCAAATCAAGGAGCTTTATGAGCCTGAATTTAAACAGATGGTCTATTGATTAAACTTTAATCAAAATCTGCAAACAGAAATCCTGAAGGTCACTCTGAAACTGAGATGCCTTAAAATAACTAAGGGGAAATATAAACATCCAAATTGTGTGTTTGTGTACTACACCAACGAGGAATATGGCAACTATGTGTCAACTGACTTCAGTTTGGTTTTCTGACTGTCATTAAATGTGGCCTTTACAGCAATAGTGCCCATGTGGATGCTAAGTGAGAGCGACACTGCAAACACCACATGAGAGCCTGGACCACACAAGGGCTGAGATCCTGACACTCACACTTTATCTGTTGCATTGTTTGTGGTGAAATTGATTGTGGAACCTTAATGAGCATGTTGGTGCATAATAATCGCTGTGTAAACACAAGGATGTTCAGTGTATAGTGTCCCTCCCCCTTCCATGCTGCGCCGTGTACCTGGTGTCAACAGGATGACGGAGGTGACGATCAGCGAGCAGATGACCAGAATGACAAGAAGGGCGATCGCTATTCCCTTCCAGTTCCTCTGCGGAGGGTTGCTGCCCACCAGCTCCTACAGAGACAGACAGAGAGAAGAAACGGTCAGGGTAAAGACTCCTGTGGGAGGGATTCAGAGCACGGCTTACAAAGACGGGTTGAGAATATAATGAAAAGTTAAATTAAAAAGAACAATATGTTGCGTGCACGAAACGCTAGACAAGAAGCACCTATGAAAAGAAAGGAATCAGAGAAGTATAAAAGGCAAACTCGCATAAAAATAAAAGATGGGGGTGTCAGTCAAGGACGAACGTGAGTCAGAGTCGCAGCCTCTCGGATCTCAAGGAGAGCAGCAGCAGCAGCAACAGCAGCAGGAGGGAGGAGGAGGGGGGTTGTTAATGAGTCGAGCATCAGCGGCCATCAACCGCAAACGAATGTGACAGATAAAAATGGAGCCCACGACACATTGGCGAATTGCATGCTTGACAACAGCACGGAGTGAAGCTCTGGGGGCTGGGAAAAGGAGTCTGAGTTATGAGCAAACATGAGGATTCTTTTTTCCTTTTTACCTTCTTCTTTTTGTCTGACCTATAAATCCAAAAACAAAGATATTTTTTTAATGCTGTTTACTACTAAGCTGAGTGAAAACCATAATTTAAATAATGAATATGGCTCAATATAAAGTATCAATGCAGGATATAAAAAGAAAACAGAGAAAAAAGGTGCCCAAGGCTCCTGGTCCTTGCAAAAATAAAATAATGAGCAAACAATGTGAAATGCATTTGACACATGGTGGTGTGCAGCAGGTGGGTACATTCAGCAAAAAAAAAATTAAATAAGAGATGGAAGAGGAGCAGCCACACTGCTACATGAGAAAGATGAACCCTAGCATGAGCCTCATTCACTGCATGAAGTTAGAACTTTGGATCTGTGATGCTGTTAAACACAGGCGAGCTCTTTTCATATCTGTATTTTCTCTTTCCACCCTTTATTCTCTCAAATTCTAACTGGCTGTTGTCCATCTCAGTAAATGGTCCAGGGGTCGCCTATTTCCCTGCCTGAAGATTTGCAGAGATTTGGGTGAAAGAGGTGTGATGGACTGCAGATGAACCCCCCCACAGGAATGCAGAAAAAACAAGCTCAGACATCTGCCATCAAAGCGGACTGCATTTTGGTCTGACCAGTAGGAATATACTGCATCTGACTATTCATTTATTCATTTAGTTGGAAGGCAGCAAAATGGGGTATTGCATTTTGAGATCAGTTCATACTAAATATTGGCACGCCTGGCCGAATGATGCTGTGTGGAAGGGGGATCTGGTAGGTTAAAATAGCAATCATCGGTTAGTGCTGCTGCCTTTGATTGCATCCAATTTGTCTACGAAAGGAAGACACGAAACTGAGAATACTGTGCAAAATGATTTATTTCATTTTAATAAAGAAATTTTCTATAAAATATTCCTGTACAGTGCATCAAGGTCAAAACTTGTAAGCTTATCATTACTCTATAAAACCCCCCTGTGGGTGAAAACACCCAATTTTTTCAAGAAACGCATCCTGGGCATGATCAGTTGATCATGAATAGATGACTAACTAAAAATAAACTCCATTATTCTGATGCATTGCCAGCATGAATGTGTTGTGTGGTTGGTGTTGGGTGGTGGTCGGAGGGGCCGTTGGCAGCCACGCTTCCATTAGACTGCCCCAGGGCAGCTGTGGCTACATTAGTAGCTTACTACCACCAACTATGATTGAGGTGTGACTGAATAGTGCACTAAACTGTAAAGCGTCTTTGAATACAGTGAAAAGCACTATATAAGTTGAAGGCATTATTATTATTATTAATAAAGGAAGTCTGAACGGAACTCTAATTGAGATGCTCTGGCTGTTCGTGTTTGAAACAATTCTGCAAAGAAGAGCGGGCTGCCAAGGGTGACACACCCAGTTATTAGGTTTAGGGGACAACTAGTTTTCGCACATAGGGCCGGGTAGGTTTGGAAAGCTACTTTCCCCCTAAATGAAATCCTGATTTAAAAACTGCATTTTGTATTTAGTCAGGTTCTCTTTGTCAAATGTGAAAATTAGTTTGCTCTGAAACATGCAAGTGTGACAAATGTGTAAAAATAAAAAAATAAATACTTTTCCACAGCGCATATAATTTTTTCTTCTTTTGTTTTTGGTGTTCTTAAAGTGTTCCTTAAGTGTCTGTTTAGCCATTTTAACTGTATTTCATTATAAAGCTTGGCTGACACATCAGTAGCTATAAGTTACAGTGACGTCATCATATAATCTCTCTGGTGTCTTTTACAATAATGCATTGAGCTCTCCTGTTTAAAGATAACTTTATTTAAGATAATTAAATGACTAAGTTATTTTTTTTTTTAAAATAAGAAAATAAATTAAAAGGTAAAAATGCAGCAAAAACAGCAACATAAATAGTCAAATCCGTTACATGATTTAATTATCAGGTCTGTCTCGGTCTGTCAAAATGTAAGTGAACTCAAATATGCTGGAGAAGAAACTGAGGAAATTTAGCAATTAAAGCATCTGGAGGGGGGGAAAGGTCCCATATGGCTAAATGAGTGACTTTTAAGCTCAAGCAGCCCCACGTTTCGCACAGTAGCACCGAATGGTCTGGCTAACACACAGATAGACCAGAGCCAAAACCACAGCCAAGAGGGACTCTGCAGAAAGGGTCCAAAGCCCAAGACTATTGGTGGAGGATTAATAAGTTGTTAATTAGTTTATAAAGGATAAAAGAGTGAAGCGGAGCATGTGCTTTGGGCACCTGTGGCTGCAGCCTTAATGAATGCACACAAAGGCTTTAATGAAGCTGAATGGCTGAGCTATGAAGCAAACCTTTTAGTGACCTCTTTCCCACCTTAATTGAAAAGAGCCCAAGACATCATTAGCCTGCAGATAAGAGTAATCAGAGCTATTTACTACACTTCCCATTACCCACATTCATTAAATCCAGGAACCAGTTAGTTAGGTGTATGGCTGTTTGATGGCCCCAAGGAAGGACACCTCAAGCAGATACAACAAGTAAAAAGTTCTTAAAGCTTTAAACCTCCCACATGCTGCTCTACAAGTATCATGTCTATCAGGTCTGTTAGTTTCTATTTATTCAGTGAGATTAAAAAAACGAGAACATAGGTTTGAGAAAAAAAACAAGAAGCACATGCAGTAGAGCACATACAGTAACTCGACCAGCCATACTGCGCTGCAATCGCAACTACACAATGTTGTCGTACTTCATTGGGTTCAGCTATATTTTGCTGTTCGTTGCATATCACTGTCTTTATTTCATACTCTACAGGGTGAATTGTTTTTTAACCTACAATTTTCTGATCATTAGATGTGAAAATCATTACATCTGAAAATTGTCCCAACATGAACAAACTTTGCTATACGACAGAACATATGTTCATGTTGCAGCCTAATTCTTTCTAGAGGACTTTGAGGGTGGTTTCAAATATGTGAATATTGGCCCTATGGCACAATAGTAAAGACTCCAATGATGTGCCCATCTAATGTAACAATGGTAAAGAGTCCTTTTAAAAAAATTCCTGGATACAGATTCGTGATTTGGATCAACACCAGAATTTAATCAATTGTTTCATGTACCACCCCCTTAAACTCCAGAAAACTTCCTTGAAATACCTTCATAATTTTCTGAGTTATCCTGCTAACAGACAGACCGGCCAACGCAACTGAAAATATAAGCGCCCTCCACTCGGTGGGTGAGGTTAAAATGTCAGACTTTTGGTTGCTGAACTGATTACCAGTCATGACAAAATGGGGTCCTGGAGCCACTTACTGCAGCAGGACCTACCACAAAAGTGGTTTAAGACACCTTACAGGTGTGTGGTTGGTAATAACATGAATGCTAAAATTGGGGAGGCCCAACATAAGTACATACAACATAAGTAACCGTCACAGCTGGTGTGATCTTCTCAAAAGATGGCCATTGGTTTCAGCTTTCTTTCTACGCATTATTTTAAATATCATAAAGCCCATGAGCCTCTGTTGCTTTGTACAATTAACTAGTAAACAGTGAAAATTAGACCTTTAGCAAATTCAGTTGGCTCTTTGTTCAAACTAGGAAAAATGAAATGGGTCATATAAAAGGTTTATATATCAGGTTATACAACAGTTTAGGCTCAGAGATTGGGTGTTTCCAAAATGTGCTTTGAGAGTCTTCGATGACTCACCACCACAAGTCTCAAACACCCTGTAATCTAGCAAGATATTTGGTAGCACTGTGCCTTGTAATAATGATTGAACTTGAAACGTTAAGCGACCATCAAAACCTTGGAGCTGCTCCTACTCCTATTCAGAAAATAATATAACTCTGGACAACAAATTTAGGCTATAAACTTTAATGGATTATCACCTAAATAATAATAACTAATAACTAACAGGCTATAAAGAATGAACTCTAATAGCCTACATGTATTACTGTAAGACATTACTTTAAATCAAAGACAGAATAAAGCTCCAGTCACCTATGCCAGAGTCTTCACTATTTACAGTAGACATTTGTAGACATTTGGAGCTCTCATGGAATTTGAGCAGCAAAGCTTCTGCGGGTTGTTGTCTTGGCATTAGAAAAGCAGCAGTTCGGTGACAGCTGAAAGCTGATCATCGAATGTGGGCACAACTTCAGTGAATCTGTGGTACGACAAAGGTGACTGGAGGCATTTTTCTTGCAATAAACAGAACCAACAAACATGCCCAGCCATGGGCTTAGCTGGTTTTGTGGTGGAGGGATTATTTCAGATATCCAGCGATGAGCGTAATGTTGTGGGCTGTGAGCTGACAGTCTACAGTGTGATTTATTTTGTCTAATTCAGCGCTAAGCCATCTCTCTGGAACAATCTATTTTTTTACCAGAAATGAAAATCCTATTGGAGATTTTACGAGAGTGGCATGAAGCCCACTGCTGATTGTTGTGGTCGATACAGCATGTGACCGAGTACGATTTACAATATGGTGACAAAATTGAAGGAAAATTGCTCTATAGAGAGCAACCACTCACATGCAATAATGAAATGTAAAGCGAACACGGCAGAGTGCTCAATCTGTGTAATGCACATTAAAGGAAAAGACAAATCCTCATGCGTTGCTGAGCAATAACTGCTTATTATGTATTCTATGCAAATGGCTCTGCACTGTAGATAAAGCAATCTAAAGCTGGGGATGATTCCATCACAGCATTAACAGTTTTATCTGTGCGCGTGACTGTAAGGATTTTCAGAAATCCAGCCTGCAGGGCAACCTAACCTGAAGTGGATCGCTTGCTGAAAGGGCTACAGCATGAGTCATGCTCTGTAGCCAAAGCGATTTGGGAAAGGTAAAGGGCTCATCTAAATGTCCATGCAGTTCTGTTATCTCTTCTACAAGAATCAGTACTGCAACTCAGTGAAGCATCAAATGTCACACTGTATCTCTGACCAACAACTCATTTTCAGGTGTAATGTTTATATTCAAACTCTCTCAACCTCTCCAAGTGTGTCAGGAGGAAAAGTTTTGTCAAGTTTTCTCACCCTGTCGACTTTAGTCCAAGTCCGGGATCGACAATCTGTGTTTGCAGCTTCACCAGTGTCAAGATAAGCAAGTTTAGCAGTAATAGCAAATGCTCACCTCTGGTACTGCAGTACAAGCTAAGGGCTAAAACACTCGACTGAATCTCTGAGCATGCAGCAGCTGAAATAACTGTTACAGTGACTAATGAGTCAAGCAGCATTTCCATATAGATCAGCATACCTGCGGGAATTCACTGACATTGGAAACAACAAGAGCAAAGTCTTGATAACAAAGCTAATGGTCACAGAGCTGTATTCTTGTATTGAACTGGAACTTGCTTGGGGTGAAGCACAGTAAAAATCAAAGGACATATGATTAAGCCAAAAAGAGCAAGGATAGAAACCTCACTGGGAATTTGTGTCACCTCTTTTTTTTCCTCGTTCTGGGCTCTAAGGGAATAATGGTAATCACTTATTCAGGGTGCAGACACAGGACAAAACCTTGTCTAACCTTCCCGATCAGGCCTCTGTGATCTGTAATTATAATAATGATTGGACTAATTAGCTAGACCTTATGTGCTGAAGTAATTGCGAGAGAAGTGGGAGAGAGAGAGAGAGAGAGAGATGAGGTATGAAATGCACAGCTAGGAGACAGATATCAGAGCTTGCAGGAAAAGTAAATAAATAAAATGTTGGGAGGCTGCAGGAGAATTCACTGACAGGAAAGCTTGAAGCGTGACTAAAACATGACAGAGAGACGCAGTGGATGGATCCAGGCCCAAACTCGAATAAAAACAGGATCCTGTCGTGTTCTAGTCCTCTGTAACTGTCATGTTTGAATCTGCAGAGCATGCACAGACATTATCAGTGTTGAGCCAACCCAGAGAGTGTAAAACACAACACTATGCCAGTGTTCCTTCAAGTAAACAAATGGAAAATTTACAAAATACACAGCTATTTCATCTGAAGTATGGTTGAAAATAAAAATAGCATACATTTAACTGCTTTTCCTTCAATGTTGTTATCTCACAATTGAAAGTAATGGGATACAGTTTGAAGTCCTAAACCTTCAGGACCACTGACCAGGCAGGATACTAGGATTTACAGTATTACTGATAGTTTTGAACTTTCTGTAAATCCAGAGATCAGTCTCCAAAGAAACCTACAAGGAAGGAACTATGCCTTCTATCTCAGTCAGATGCACCAACTGGCTATAGAACTACAATGCCCTTTTCACTGGGTAAAGTACATTTGATGGTTGTATCGAATTCTAACCCTGCCAAAAACACCACTGTCAATGCATGCACCAGTCTGTTCACAACTAGCTAATCATCCAATCACAGCAACTTACTCCATTTAGGCATGTAGGCATGGTAAAGACGACCCACTGAAGTTCAAGTTAAACATCAGAACGGGAAAGAAGGGAAGATTTAGTTCAGGCTACTGTTGGTGGTGTAATGGTGCGGAGGATATTTTCTTTATTTGCACCAACTGAGCATTGTTTAAATCCACAGCCTGCCTGAGGATCACTGGTGAAGTTTCAAAAAAATGAGGTCAGGATATGTACAGGTAATTCCTGTGAGTCAAAAGCTAAGGGTTAACAGTGCCCTAAAAGCTCAGTTTCTAGGTGATTTATCCTACTCTTGGGTATTTATGATGCCATAGAGTGGGGATATCCTTAATGTGGTCACCTCAGACAAACACCTCCAGCTCTGGGCACAGAAGCTCCACCCACCTGCTGCACTTTATGAGAGTGACAGTCAATCAGAAAAACTATGAACTCCATAAATGAACTGCAAACCATAAAAAGCTACTCCAGCAGGGACCTAGAATCAAAATACAGAGCTGGGAAATGAGGATAGACTGCTCTTGATTTGCAACTCAACAGATCTCTGGTCACAAGACACCCATCAACTTCACAACAAAATGTTTTTTTTTAAAGGTGGACTTTTGATCTTAGTTTTTATCTTGAGTTGTTGTCATCTGTCAACACTTTTTCTAATTTAATAGGCATAATGCCCTAAACGTCAATGCTCTAACAAAGACCAGACAAATAGAAATATTCTAAATAATGAGAAACTGCTCCATTCATTGTCGGATGAACGATTTGGCCCATCTCCTGCTGCTGCTTTAATAGCTCTAACTATACTGTACTGGGCATGGCTACATGTATTCTCCCTAAGGACAAAATGATAATGCCTCCGTCATTAGTGACAGTATAGGTCATTAATTCAGATTCTCAAACAGTGAATCGTAGTTTGAATCTGTTATTCAAAGTTGTGTGCTGTTGTGTGTATATTATATATATATATA
>VUQK01008689.1:5279-18620 GCA_015106715.1 Bujurquina vittata | reverse complement strand
AAAAAAAAAGAAATACGGCATGTCCTCATCTCACAATTTACATCATGTTACCCTTATTTTCGCTCATTCCAAAATGCACCTTTCCCTTTTAATGCCAATAGTGCACTTGTCTCTTTTTTTTTTAAATTAGCATTTATAATAACAAACTAATTAATAAATTATGGAGCACTTTTAAAAATGTTTTCAACAAGTTCATGTACAAACATGTTCAAATTTACAACTAAAACCATTTCATTGTGTTTATTATTGAAATAATAATGAAGTGCTACACCTTCATGAAGTGTTTGGAAGACCTTGTAGCCCACTTTCACTTAAAGCTGTTTGGGTTGGAATAGCACTTGTGGCACATGCTCCACTCTGAATGTGAATACAGAAATGGAGTAAAAGTGAGATAGTGTTAAGGGTAGGATTTGGCCAAGTGAATCCCCAGCTGGCTGTACTGTTGGCTGCATGTTATTCCCCTTGTTTGTTTCTGCTGCTTTCTGTCTCTCTTTACTAAAACTGTCAAAGGTGTAAAATGATGATTACAAAAATGTAAAAACAAGTAACTGTGATAAGAAAATAGAAGGTGTCACTGTGTTATTTTTTCCCTCAAGCCATCAGCCCACTTAAGAGAGCTAAAGAGAAGATTATCCTAACAAGAGCCTCTGAGCCTTTTTTCTGTTAACAAGCGAGGAGGCCTCTGGGTGTACTCTGCTGTAAGCTTTAGGTGGATGTACTTGCCATAAAAAAACATAGTTAGGTTAAACATATTGAAATATACCAATTCTAATATCTTCACAGTGAAAGTTTAAAGCAATAAAACAGCCAAGTTAGTTTGGTAGTTGAACTGTGATGCTACTGTAAGGTATACACTGGGCTTTTTTGCCAGTGCCTTTACAAAATGTAGACAGACTGCTAACTTCTTTGAAATGGTGTCAGATGGTTTTGAGCTCAGAGAAAGTCCAATAAATATAGAAAAAAAAAATCAAGCTAGTAGTTTCCATTAGGCAGGTCTTTAATTGCAAGGGTGTTCTCTTCAAATAATCAATTGGGCCTGAAAGGCTGCTGATGTAGCACTTAAGTAACACTGGCAATTATCTGACCAGTGAGAACTAAGTCAGATAAAAACCTAAGCCTGAGACTACAGCCCTACATGCTACTCATAATCATCCTTCCAACCAACACAGATAATGAACGTTAATGTACACAGTATATCTTTATATTTTACAATTAAATTGTACAGTTGTCATATTGCCTCATGAAGAGCTTTGCTTTAGCTTTGCTTTTTCTCCCCTGAGGTTTTTACAAACCGATGTGTGACGGTCTTGGTTTAGTGCTCAGTAAACATGTTAATGATAATCTTCCAAACAGATCTGACTCCGAAATCCTCGGCTATGCTTTGGATACGCTCTACAACGTCATCTGCAATGACGAGGAGGAAGAACAAGGTATTACACTGTACATCATTAGGAACTATGCTATTTGACTTGACGGTCCCTAACCATTGATCTAAAGATGTTTTTAACTATTTTGAAATGAATTCCTTGTTATCGTGAGCCTGCTGTAGACACTTTGAACCCTCTATAAACTCATGTTTGTTTTGCATGTGTAAATGAGTTCAGTTCATGTTAAACACGGAAAGCTGTCAGTTTGCATTCCCTTCTTCTATATACTGATGATGACTGCTTTATGAAAAGACTCTCATCTCTCTCTTCTCTTCCATGTTTTAACCTACAGATGAATCAGAAGGTAAAACTCTGACTGTGCATGATGCCAACCCTTCTAACACCGACGGCACTTATGAATCACACAGTCTCCTTTGTTTGGTTTTGGAAAAAGAGCACATTAATATCATTTGTACCCTTCCCACAGTCCCCAGATTAAAAATAAGCTGAAAAGTGTCAAGGCTGTTGTCATGGCATAGGTTAACATGCCTGATGCTGGACTTTGAATGCTAGCTTTTGGTTGAGACTTTCAACTTATTTTCCTCCCTGCCCTCGCAGACGCAGTAACCCATCTCTCTGTCTCAGGGAAGCATAAGAATGTGTCTGTGCCTGGTCAGTACTCAAAACCATGCCTATGTGCAGTAGCTGTAGTGCTCAGTAGTGATAACTAACTTCACTAAAATTAGAGGGCACCAGAAATGCAACAGGAAGGCACTTATGTGCTTGACAAAAATGCTTCACTAATGCTGCATCATGCCTCAACTTTGTCTGTCATTTGTAGTGTATCATTCTTCCTCCCTCAGTTTTTGCGGTGTTTTAAAATTATACCTATACCAAATTATAAAAATTGTGCTTTTATTTTACTCTTATATGGCTGTTTACGTCTTTGGGTTAACAGGGGTGCCATTTCTGACTAAAGCTACACTAATTGTTTGTTTTTTCCACCTTGAGAATAAAGAGTTGTGCATTTCCATCTTCTATCTATCTGGCAGTAGTTATTTACTCTTCTTTTTGCTTTGGTTTTGGTCATCAGCAGCTAGTCTCTGTGTGTGCTTGTTGTCGGGTAGTGTGCTTTGGGGTTTTGCAAAGCATTTTCATTGAACAGGCAACTGCTGCTGGAAACTGTGTTTAGAGCAGCAAGATAAAGTAAAAAATGGTAATGTTGGGCCAAAAGAAGCTAAAATGCTAAGTAAAGCTGAGAAGAAGTGCTACTAGGGAAATTATCTGCAGGTCTACCACCTTGAAATGAGATGCATATTAAACAACTAATTGTGAATAATGTGTTGCTTTGGGGTTGTAAGAATAAATAATATTTGCATGATGTTAGAACACAAAGTATTCTAACGCATATTTCTTGTAATGTAGGGTGGAAATGCAGCCATTTACTCAAATTCTTCTTACAGTGCGCCACCTGTCCCTGATTAAATGTTTATCACTATGGGCACAGAGTAGACTTCCTAACCCAGCTATTCCCTCATCTGTGTGTAGCCTCTTTTGATTTCCTGGTTTGTTTACATTTGTCACCCCGAGCACCCCTCTTTATTTGCGATTGTTATATATATGATCATCACTGCTGGGTTGCTTAGGCTGATTTCTATGAACAAACCAGCTGGTCCACTCACTAGATGGATGATTCCTGAGAAAGTGACTTATTTTATTACTCAATCTCTTTTCACAGATGAGAATGCACAGAAGCAGGCCGACGACCTCGGCGCCCAGTTTACAGACACATTCATCCAGGACCCTGAGCACGTAACCCTGCTGCTCACTCTGCTGGAGGTACTGAGCAGTTTCTGGTCCAGCAGCAGAAGCTCTATATTGGTAAATTTGTCCCAACACATGTCTGATGCATTTCTGCATGCAGGAGTTTGACTTCCATGTACGGTGGCCCGGGGTGAAGCTGCTGACTGCTCTCCTGAAGAACCAGGGCCCACAAATCCAGGGTATCATTCTGGTCAGCCCCATGGGTGAGTTTCTTCTCTCTCTGCATCACATCGATCGTGTTTTTGTCATGTCAGGAATTTACTCCGAGCCTGTTGGTTGAGTACTCTGTAAACAAATGCCAAGATTTTTTTTTGTTTATTCTCACAGGTGTTTCCAGATTGATGGACCTGCTGGCAGACTCCAGAGAAGTCATTCGCAATGATGTAAGCACACTTCTGTTATTTGAAGGCCTTTGAAGCTGAGTGTTAAATAGAGGTCTGTGAGTGTGACATTTTGTTTTCTGCCTCCAACAGGGCTTGCTGTTACTTCAGCAACTGACTAAAGGCAATGCAGCCATTCAGAAAATTGTGGCATTTGAGAATGCGTTTGAGCGTCTCCTAGATATCATCACAGAAGAAGGCAGCAGCGATGGAGGTAAAATCATTTTTAGATGTGGAGGTTTTTGTACAATACAATCCCACCTCTTGTATTTGTATGTAAACATAACCTTAAGATTACCATTTTGTTTTGTTGACGTGTGCTGACATTCGTCCTCTTTCCTGTGTGCAGGTATCGTAGTGGAGGATTGTTTGCTTCTTCTGCTCAACCTGCTAAAAAACAACAGCTCCAACCAGAACTTCTTTAAAGAAGGCTCATACATCCAGAGAATGAAGCCCTGGTTTGAGGTTGGTGACGATAACTCTGGTTGGTCTGCACAGAAGGTCACAAACCTCCATCTCATGCTGCAGGTAACTTGTCTAATTGTTTTCTTGGTCTAATTACGAATTAAAAAGAAAAATGGTGGAATATTGTATTTTTTTTTGTTTTGTTTTTTTTAATCGTAAACATGATGTAATTCCAGCTGGTTCGAGTCATGGTGTCTCCAGTGAACTCTCCTGGAGCTACAGCCAGCTGTCAGAAGTCCATGTACCAGTGTGGCCTATTGCAACAGCTTTGCACCATCCTCATGGCCACTGGTGTCCCTGCAGATATCCTTACTGAGGTAATTGCAACAATCCATTTCTGCATCCAAATGCTTCTTCAAATCCCCAAACCAAACAAGCACTGAGGCAAAGGTCCAAAGCTTTTCCAGTCTGATGAATGGATGAGTGTGCCTGTTCTCTCAGGCGTTCAAGAACATTTACAAAGTTTACTGGACTTTAGAAATTTAGGATCAGGGTAAATTTTTTCTGGAAAAAAGTTTTGGAGCAGTCAATGAAGTAGAGCACCTGTGGGTGCCTCATGAATTGACAAATGCCATCATATCGGAGGATGAAAATCAAAACAACTTCAGCCAGGAGAACAACTGAGAGGATCCCGTCCACAACAAGCATAGTAGTGAATCTCTTGTTGCATGGCTTGAATTGTTTGCTGCCAAATGGTTATTATTCTAAGCTCAATGTTTACACTGAAATCTTGGTCAGCCAGACAGTGATTTATATGTCGTATCTGGGATACTGTGAGTCCAGAGGCTCTAGAGTACACTGAAGGTTTTTAAAACTTAAAGACATGCTACACGTAAATAGTACTAATAAAAATCTAGAAGGATCCAGAATGAGAGCTGGAAAGTTTTAGAGGCTTTAAAAAACAAACAAACAAACAAACTGCAGCACATTAAAAAGATGGGAGCTACATGTATCACAGGAGACACTTGGACACAGACAGAATTGATATCACTTAACATAGCTGAAAACGTATTAATGGTCATCACTGTGATTTGGTGCTTTCTTTCAGACCATCAACACAGTTTCAGAGGTTATCAGAGGCTCTCAGGTTAACCAGGACTACTTTGCTTCTGTCAATGCCCCATCAAACCCACCAAGGTAAGAACACAACCAGTGGACCCAGGCATCCATCTCCCGTATCCATCTAAATCCTGTAGTGAACTCTCTTCTTCCTGTCCCCACAGGCCAGCCATTGTGGTGCTGCTCATGTCCATGGTGAATGAGAGACAACCATTTGTGCTTCGTTGTGCAGTCCTTTACTGTTTTCAGTGTTTCCTCTATAAAAACCAGAAAGGCCAGGGAGAGATAGTGGCTACGCTGTTGCCCTCCACCATTGATGGTCAGTTACAGTTTTAGGTCCTATAAATAACTTGCAGTTCTTCTGTGTTTGTAGATGGTTCACACGGTTTGAGTGTTTTAATAGTGCACTTTGTTCCCCATCAGCCAATTCCATCTCTGCAGGCCAGCTGCTGTGTGGAGGCCTGTTCTCAGCAGACTCTCTTTCAAACTGGTGTGCTGCTGTGGCTTTGGCTCATGCCCTGCAGGACAACCTCACCCAGAAGGAGCAGCTGCTGAGGGTTCAACTTGCCACCAGCCTGGGCAAGCCCCCTGTCTCTCTGCTGCAGCAGTGCACCAACATCCTGTCCCAGGTAGGGCAATAAAGATAGATAAGAGTGTGCTAATAGGCTGTGTTGTCTCCGTTTAGCGTTGGTTTCTTAAAACAGCACTATTGTTAATCACAGTGAAGAGAACAGTGTCACATTATTGTGGTTTTGCAGGGTGATAAGATCGTCCGGCGGGTGAGTAAAGTGTATCTGTGTGTGTGTGTGAGTGTTTGGGTGGCACTTGTCTGTTATTTTGGCTTGGCAGCTGTAGTAGGGGTCTTGTTGACCCACTTGTTGGGGGATCTTGCTTCCTTATAACTCTTTACTACCCCATCCTCGTCCCTAACTGAAAGCTTTGACCCAGCACGTCTTCATTAGGGTGACGCACAAGAGAATTCCTCCTCACACACCTGTAAGCTCTAGTTGCTCTGTGTTTTCACCAAGGTATTGTGGGGAAGTACACAAGTGAACACCTGAGAGATTCAGAGGAAAGGGACACAACGGCAGTTTTTAATCGTTAATCTCTGGTGCTATCATCCTGCCGCTTGCTTTGAACTTTGAACTTTGAACTTTGGATGTTTGCTGTGCTGCAAGCCCTTATCTGTTTGTTCAGGAAGTGAGTACTGCGGCAACTTTTGGGCTTTCTCATTTCCAAGTGAGTGACCTTCACTGTTGTTCTGTGCAGGAATTTACATTTATTTTTTTATAATGCACAGCAAAAGTAATGGAAGATTTTTTGGACTGTGTAGGTGTTTTCATGTTTCCTCTGGGTTCAGACATTTCTGAACTGAAAAATCATTTTGATCCCAAATAGTGGAAGAAGCAAAAAGACTTTCCCTTGTTAGCAAAACAGAAATTACAATCTAACTTCCTGTTCCCGAAAGGCTCTAAATGACTGATGATATTTATCTGTCATGAAACAACTTGAAAAAGGCTACACTTACTATGAGCTCCCAGTGTTTGAGGCTGAAGCTTTCATCAAAGAGCAAGAGGGTAACCCCTATAAAACAGGGTGTGAAATCATTTTGGGGGAATCAAGTCAGGAGATTTGTCTTTTCTTACATGCAGTACAAAACAGGAGACGGTCTGCTTCAGCTGCATTATCACTAGTGAAACTCCTCATTGCAGTCAGGTAGTACGTGCAGGAAGCACAGTGTTATCTGACTGAGTTGGAAGTTTGGATATTCAAGTATCTCGAGATCTTGTTCATAAGTCTTGATGAAATGAAGTCACCGATACAGCTCAAATGTTTAATAAGAAAACATTTAAGACCTCAGTCACACAGGCCTAAAGACAGTGACACCCTCTGGCAACCAAATTGCTTGCAGACAAACAACAGCAAGATGACCTGCTAATGACCTTAGCAATCATAAGGAGGTTTTTGGTGCAGCACCGTTCACTTCTTTACAACCAGTTTCACCTAGCGACTGCCAGTAACCACTCGCCAACCCGTCATGGAATACACACTTTTTTCCTAGTGCTTGGAGATTGCCGGGGGGTAGGGGATTCTACGGTGATGTGGATTCTAGGTAGCGAATGGAAATAATGAGAGTTCAGATAGGAGTTTCAGTCACTGTGTGTCTGGAACAGGGTGAGGAACTCAAGCAGCTAAAAGCTGTCTGAAAGTGGTTCATCCTTCTGAAAAGGATGTTATTTGGTCTCCTGAGATGTTGGGCAGTGAGGAGATCTTTGGACCATTCATATGAGCCACACCCCTTCAGGCTGGCAGCAGTGAGTCCATTATGCTGTTGTAACTGGATAGCTGTGTCTTGATGTAATGTGTTGCATTAGTGATATCCTGTAAAACACAGAACTGGAATTAATTCCTTTAAGATAATACTTTATGATGGGGATGTGTACTACAGTATTTCCTTTACATAAGTCAGTTTCTCCAGTGTCTCAAGTGTTAATTGTCAGCAGTGCCCCCCCCCTCCCGACACACATACTTGAATTCTTTGTAGAGACCAGGCTAATATATGCTTAGTTAACGCCTGTGGTCATTGTCTTTTCTTTTGTTTTCCTCTTCATTTTTTTTCTTGTTTGCATTACGTCACATTTGGAGACAAAAGCTGAAAAGGTGATTTGTGTAAGTTTTTGTAGCTTGGAATGCTGATTAGTTTTTCTCCACACCTTCACTGCTTTCTCAGTGAGCTTCTCTTCTTAAAGCATGTGGAGCATTAACTGTAAATGCACCAGCTGACTATTAGTCTTAAGCTGCAATTAAAAATCTGCAGATTTTGCTCATCTCTGCGCCACGTATCATTCATCATCTCACCTTCCAACTCCATGAAAATCATCCCCTAAAGCTGATTTGAGATAAATTAACCGCTCAGTTAACACAGCATACGTTTCCCATAAATGTGCACATCTGAAGGACACTTTGTTAAAGAAGAAAAAAACCCACATTGAACTCTTTCGAAGATCTTTAAGCTGATTTTGTGGAAAAAATTTATGACAAAAATTTTCCTGAAAAGCACATTTAGTGGGGTTTGCTTTGCATGTGCTGACAGCTGGAAATCGGATAAAGCTTCCATTGCGGTTTGATAATATTTTGCTTCAAAAAGAATCAATTGCAAACAGATCTTAATGTTGAGATCATGTTTGTTTTTGGCAATGGCAATTTTTTTCCTGTTTTGTTTGTTTTGGGTTTTCTTTTTGTTTTGTTTGAATATTGATGTCACTGGACTGCTTGCTCTGGTCACTCTAACCTCAGTCTAAATATGAGAATTTTTTTTTGTTTTGACTGTGTCCTTATGATAACCTCATTAACCACTAATGTATGATTTGTGTTGAAGCATTACTTTGCATTTCCATATATTTGTTGACTGGAAAAGGAAATGCATCGTTTTAACACCCCCATTTGTCCTGACTGTATGCTGCTCTGTACCAGCACATGTGATGCTTCTGTTTTATGCCATTTTAGAGTTAACATTTACATGAGCTCATGCTCTGATGAAATGGCTGCTTAGTAGACACATTTATTGGTTAATTAATCTGGATCCAACCAGTAATCTTGTCCCAGTCTAAATGTGATGAGGTTTCAGTCTGACTCTGTTTTCTATGTTATGTAGCATCATGTCTTTTGTGTTTTTAGGTGTCGCTGTAACTCTTCAGAAACATGTTGACTCTTGGTTTGCCTTGTCATTGTGCTCTGCAGGGCAGTAAAGTGCAGACCAGGGTGGGCCTCCTCATGCTGCTGTGTACGTGGATCAGCAACTGTCCGATTGCTGTTACACACTTCCTACACAATCAAGAAAATGTTCCTTTTGTATCCTTAAAGCAGGTTCCACGTCATCTGTCTGTTCTACTACACTCATAGGTTTCTTAAAAGTTATTCATTATGCTTTTTTTTTCTTCCTTCCTTCCTTGATCTTGTATTTAAGTTAAAACCTCTCATTCAGACTTACTGAAAATTCAAACAGCTTTACTTAAAACCAACCAGATTCTCAGGGACAGTGGGATCATATTCTCCAATCTCAGGTTAAATGTGGGCTGAGAGTCTTTAAGTGAATGATGTTGGTTAAGTCCTTGACTCTGTGACTCTTGTAGCTGACCGCTCAGATCTCAGAGAACCTGGGGGAAGATGAGAGGCTGGTGCAGGGTCTTTGTGCGCTGCTTCTTGGCATCTGTATCTATTATAATGACAACTCACTGGAAAACTATACCAAGTAAATATCTTTGAATCACTTAAACACTTGCATGCTATAACTAGGTTTACCTAAAATGTTTGACGACCCAAAAATAATATGTAATATGTACACAAGAAAACACTTTATTAAGGTGATAAGTTTAAAAATCCAGTTTGCATGCATTTAACAAATCAGATTTTCATCATTTCAGCCTCCATATCATATTCATTGTTTGTATATGTTAAGTGTATTTGTGTAGTTATTCCATTTAAATGATAAGCATATTGTGTAAATGTGGTGTATCATTGTCGTCTGATTTAACATATAACAATCTCCATCTGTTCTGTATATTTAAAAAATCTATTTAATATGGTAACAAAGTTGCTGTTACATTATTTATGTTCACCTGCTCTCTGTCCTCTTCAGAGAGAAGCTAAAGCAGCTCATCGAGAAGCGCATCGGAAAGGAGAACTTTGTCGAGAAGCTCGGCTTCATCACCAAACATGAACTGTACTCACGGGCGGCTCAGAAGCCCCAGCCCATCTTCCCATCTCCAGAACAGATGTTGTTTGATCATGAGTTTACCAAGCTGGTCAAAGAACTGGAAGGTCAGTCAGGAGACTTCCCGTGATATTCATCCTAACAGGAACAAGTCATCAGGACTATTATAGAGTTTCATTGGCCCTTAGGACTGAGCTGACTCTCCCTGCTTTACACAGGTGTGATAACCAAAGCGGTTCACAAGTCCAGTGAGGAGGAGAAGAAGGAAGAGGAAGTGAAGAAGACATTAGAGCAGCATGACAACATTGTAACTCAGTATAAAGAGCTGATCAGAGAACAGGTAAATAATGCCATTTTCATTTTGTTACATACTGTGTTTTCTTCCGTTTGATTTACTCTCCTGCTGACAGATTGATTTTGACCATGTGATCCTCAGGATGCGCAAATTCAAGAGCTAAAGGAGCAGGTGACATCCATGACCTCCCAGACTGAACAGCTGCAGGCTACAATCACCCAGCAGCAGTCGCAGATCCAGCAGCACAAAGATCAGTATAACATCCTCAAGCTGAAATTAGGTGGGTTCACCTCACCAGCTGTGTATGTGGTGTGACTTTAGATGCATAAAATATAGAGATTCAGTTCATTTAAAATACATTGTCAAATAATGGATGAAAAATGAGGGATCAATATGCACGGTTTTAACATGTCAGCTTCATTCGTGCTGCTAGCTAATCGTTTCAATGTCTTTTTAGAAGAGAAAGTGAAGTTGGTGGACCAGAACTGTCAGAATAGTTCAGTTTATTGGTGTAGAGGCTGCATAATAAATCCACTAACAGACTTTAAGCAACTTATTTTACTCTAGGAATGAGTTCAACTAAACAGGGATTAAACCTGTTTGACTGTTTACACTAAAATATTATTGTAAGCATGTAGCTGAACAAAATGCCACTAACACAGATAATCTGCCTAAACTCTTTGCTTTGATATGACTGCTTGTAGCACACTGCATTAGATCACATTCATTTTGCACCTGCCTCTGTCTACAATAGCTCAAATGCGATGCTCCAGACCCTAATGCTACAATCACACTACCAAAAACAGTGGCTGGAGACTGCTGCATGGCCAAAAACTAGAAGGGCACTTGGTAGCGCGCACACCTCTCCCACCCCAAATTGTCTATTTGCTCAGACTACACTGCAGTAGATACCACCCCATGCATCATAAATTATTAGACCACAAAGACTAGAATTTTATTTTATTGGCTTTTAAAAACTGTAAAATTTGTAAATGGAGAAAAAAGAAAAACAAGGTGTCAAGCCAACTTGACACCATGCAATCACATTAACTGTGATAAATTGGTGAAAGTCGCTAATTTCTTGCTGTCTGCATACACAGAAATTCATTAAAACTACTTGCTTTCAGAGTCCAGCCAAAACTTCATAGATATGAAACAGAAATTCAGAAATTTCTCTTTGAATAGTGTTGCTGTAGGATGGTGATTTTTAACTGCAAAATGACACAGGCGCTCAGAAATCCTACTTTGCAATAATAATATAACCAGCTGACTTGAGTCCCATATTGCAGAGAGACGTGTCACAGTGCATACTGACAACAGATTGATTGCAAAGTGTTGGCAGTCTCTCTGCGTTTTATAAATTAGATGGCAGTTATTTGAAAACCTTAACCAGTCTGTCTGAGAATGTTTGCAGTGAGTCTGAGTTGGACCGCAATGGTTTGGAGGGACGTTGCCTCAACCTCTGTGCAATCTCTGCAATCTGGGATTCGGAGTGGTCACCCAGGACTTGAGGGTGTTCCAAGTTCAACATCTGGCCTATTTTTAGTCCAGCATAATTGAGCCATAAAGCAACTCAAATTTTTAATTGCTTTGTACCATGCAGATTTGGGGATAACATCAACATTAATATTACTGCTGCTTTGTGGTTCTAACTTCAGGTAAGGAGAACCAGGGTCAGTCTAACAGCCAGGGGGAAGGCTCTCAGGTTAACGGGCTGCAGACAGAAGAGCTAACCCAGCTCAGGGAGGAGGTGGAGGAGCTCCGCAAGCAACACTCGCTACTTCAGACACAACTTGGTGACAAAGATGCTCTCATCAGCAGCCTGGTTAGTATTTTTCTTTGTGTGTGTGTGTTGCTGAAAGCTTCAAGCTTCCAGAGAGCTGAGTGACACAGAGGGGAGCACGTTTCCCCCCCAGCAGTAACGTGGTCTCTATATAACTATCAGAGATTAATTGAACAGACAGTTAAAGTCTTCTTTAGTCTATAGTAAATAATTGCAACGTTACTGGAACTACAAACATGCAAACCAAGTCTAAAGAGAAAAGACTCTTTACATTTAAGTTTCTACCATATTTGAACACAGAAGCTTTTGGAAACCACCACGTGTTTTGTGTTTACGTTAATAATAGAATTACACACACTGTCTGGAGTAAGAGTGACTCTATTCTGTTTTAACTGTGTGTAACTGTAGAAGTCAGGAGCTGCACAGACAGTGGAGGGTCCTGCAGGTGCATCAGACAACACAGAGCTACTCCAGGTGGGATTTATCACTTTACACCTGTCCCTGCTTTTCCCTTTTACCCTGTTTGCTCAAAATGTTTCCAAAGGTTAAGTGCATGAGACAAATATTTGTTTTGTCACTAAGCAAGTGTTTAAATTCTCATTTATAACAACAGTGCTGTGGCACAGGCTTTATTCTAGGATCTCCTAATTATTAAGTTGCTCAGAATAAGAATTACATACATCACCAGAATTAATTTGAAGACCGTAATTATATAATGATTATTAGTATTGTGTGCATTTTTGTGCTTGTGCTGAATGTGTGCTCTGTTGCAGGAACTGGAGGCTTTAAGAAGTCAAGTTCAGTCCCAGTCATCAGAAATCAGCCAGCTGAAGACAGAGAGACAAGAACTGCTCAGAAGAGCTGAAGGCGGGGTAAAAATCATGAAAAGAAGGAATAAGTTTGGAGTAAATTTGCTGAAATTGTTGCTTAAACTAATGAGCCTTTTTCTGGTTTCTCTCAGTCCTCTGACACACTCCCCTCTAGTGACGCCTCATTAGATGCTGCAAAGGTGGCTGAATTGGAGAGCAGGCTGGCAGCGCAGACATCTGAGGCAGAGAGACTGAAGGTGTGTGAGAATATTTACCTCCATATTTTTGTACTGCCTTTAGCTTGGGCATCTCCTATATAGTCTCTCTCTCCCTTCTTCCCCCCCTGTGGCTCAGGCGGAGGTAAAGAGCCTGTCGGCGAGCCGGGCGGAGCTGGAGCAGCAGCTGGCTTCAGCCACGAGCACAGTGGCCATCCTGCAGACGGAGAAGGCAAAGCTGCAAACGGACGTTCAGGAGTCCAAGAAGGAGCAGGATGACCTGCTAATGTTGCTGGCAGACCAGGACCAGAAGATTCACAGCCTCAAACTCAGACTCAAAGAGCTGGGAGAGACGGTAGAAAAGCTATTTTCTAAAATCATCTGTAAAAAAAATATATATATATATTTTAAAAAAAAATATGTATGTATG
>VUQK01008687.1:15551-31017 GCA_015106715.1 Bujurquina vittata | reverse complement strand
TGTCTGTCTCTCGAATCAAAGCTGGAAGCTGGTTCCACAGAAGAGGGGCCTGAAAGCTGAAGGCTCTGCCTCCCATTCTACTCTGAAGTATCCTAGGAACTACAAGTAATCCAGCAGTCTGAGAGCGAAGTGCTCTACTGGGGTGGTATGTTGTTATGAGGTCTTTAAGATAAGATGGGGCCTGATTATTCAAAGCCTTGTACGTGAGCAAAAGATTTTAAATTCTATTCTAGATCTAACAGGGAGCCAATGAAGTGAAGCCAATATGGGAGAAATGTGCTCTCTCTTTCTAGTCCCTGTCAGTACTCTAGCTGCAGCATTTTGGATCAGCTGAAGGCTTTTCAGGGAGCTTTTAGGACAGCCTGATAATAATGAATTACAATAGTCCAGCCTAGAAGTAATAAATGCATGGATTAGCTTCTCAGCATCAGTCTGAGAAAGGATGTTTCTAATTTTGGCAATATTGCGCAAATGGAAACACTTAACATGCTAACTGAGGCCTTCAGAGTCTGAGATGCAGCTCTTGGGGTTTTTTTGCAGTTCCTTCGATCATTGCACGGTCTGAATTTGGGGTGAATTTGTTGCGTCATAATCTTTCTCACTGTATGATGAAGTCTCCAGTCCCGCCGTGACCCTGATTTGAATAACTAGAAGAAAATGGATGGATTGATGGACTATTTGATGAATTTCTTATTCTCACTGTGCTATATTGACACCGTATAAAAGGTCACATGTTGGGAGAACATGCAAACTCCACACAGAAAGGCCCGGACAGAATCGAACCCAGACCTTCCAGATGTGAGGCAACAGTGCTAACCACCACGCCACCATGCTGCCTGCAGAGGAACCAGTGACACTGATAACACATGGAGACAGACGCTCACATCTACACCTGCAGACAGTTTAGAATTGCAAGTTAACCTAACATGCCTACAAACCAAGAACCTTTCTACTGTGAGACAACAGGGCTAACCTCACCACCACCTCGGCACCCCTAGGGTGTAATTAACTTGCAAATCATTGAGCATTGGTCTTTTTAAATTATACATTATGGGGAAAATATTTGCATCCATTTCACAAATTAATAAGACCAAAGACAAAACACCTCAATGCTCTTGATGGAAGTGGTCAACAAATAAGATAAAAATAGCAAGATGCTGTTTACAAAGAAACGCAAAAGAATAAGAAGGACGGCCGATAGATAATCAAAATATTATGACATCAGCTCAATAAAAAGACTATCAATAATAACAATGTACTGGACATTATTTATATAATTTTGTGTATTCTTATTGAGTAATTTTTACTCACTCTTTACTTTCTGTCTGCCGTATTACTTCTTGTTTTAACTCTCTAACTTTTCCAAACGTCTTACACACAGGCGGCCTCTCTGACACGCTCAAAACCGCCGCTGAAACAATTCGGAGAAAGTAAACAGGCCGTACTTTGTTTGTGCTCTCATGTCCCATGTTTGCGTCTGTCTTCTATTTTCAGTTCAGATATGGTAACTCAACTTTAAACTGCCCTACAGTGAGAATAATTAGATGATGTTAGCGGCGTTAGTATGTGTCTGTTTTTTGGGGGGGGTTTTTTTGCATGTTGAGGTCAATTGAGCAGAAATAGCTAAAAATAAAATCCATATCTGATGTGACTTCTGCTCTGCTTTCAGATGTAGCTCAGTTTTATCAACTCACTTGAATTTTGGGTGTTTAATGACTCAGACGGAGTTGGTTGAGGGGAAAGGCTTTGCAGAGCGAGTGAGAGGAGAATCAGAGAACAAGTAACAACCTTAATTTGTGAGCCATACACAGATCAAAATTGCTTCACAGTACATTCACATTTATTATATGTGCGATCACACATGTTTGACCTTCAGGCTCTCCTCTCCCTCTCTCTTTGTGGGTGTTTGAGTTAATCACACCTTGGGTTTCAGTCCCACCTCTGCTCCCACCCTGTAGTCCTGCACACCTGGGATTAATGAACTAACCTGTAGGTAGTCATCTGGTTTGCTGTGTGCTATTTAAGAGGAAGGAAGACGTTTAGTCAACGCCTCATCGTTAATCTGGAAACAGTTAGTGAAGCTGGCTCCTTCTATCAGAACGCTTGCTTGCTACTATTCTGTACCTTTGTCTCACCGTTTTTTTTCTTCTCTGTACACGATTCCAGGTACCGAGGGAGAGTTTTCCCTGTGGAGATTTATATGTGGACCTGTCTGTATTGGAATCTTGGATTCACTAACTGGAAATCCTTCAGCTGTCAAAATCTTGCCTTTGCTTCATTGTAAATAAACCTGTTAACTTTTGCTCGGAGTCTGCGTATGAGTCCAACCTGCACCGTGGGCTATGACGGAAACAGTTGCTTTTAAATTTTATGGGTTGACTTTGCAGCCTTCAAAGGTTCAGATTTAGCTGTTAGTTAGCTGCTTCCTAGGCTTTTAAGTTATTAATCGAAGCCATGCTAAACTGGAAGCTCGATGTAGTGTCAACCGCACCTCTTGACAAGAAAGCACATGAGGTTATTTTCCAAATGTGGCATTATTTCTTTCATTTCTGTCACCCATTTATTTAGCTCAGTCTGTTTGACTCATATTTATTCAGACACTGAATAGAAACATCTCTGAACACAAATTAATTCAAAGTATAGATAGTGACTGACCCACATTTTATCCTATATTAGTACCCCAAGTGTCACGTGAGCGATGTAGCCCAGGTTAAAAAAAGATGGCCTGATTATAGAAGCTGACCATCTACCACTAAAGTCCTGCATAGCCGGTCAAACTGAAAATCCCCTCATTAAAATCCCCTCAACTCACAGAGAAGCCTTGAAGTCAAACCATGTTTTGGAAATCTTACAGCTTCAAAGTCAAGTGGAGGCGGTAATCCTCCTTAGAACGGGAGAATGAGTTTACAACACCTCGAGGCGAACAGAAACTGCTAAGGTGATGCATAAAAAAGTGCCTTCGTGGTACAATACTGCATGTGGGAACATTTTCCTTTGCAGCTAGTGGCTTCAAAATCACACATACCGGCTGCATTCATAGTAATAGATGGGTTAAGAGTTCATTAAACTTTAGCAGGAATGAATAAAATGTAACATGCACCAACAGGAGAACAATACATTTTAAAGAACAGGTTGACATTTTGTTTTTCTTTCGGCCAGCACTGACACTGCTTTCAAGCCTGCACTTGCAGTATTGTTGGGTCTTTCCCCACAATACAAAGCGCCTTGAGGCGACTGTTTGTTGTGAATTATAAATAAAATTGAATTGAACTTTAAAGGTGCAATATGTAAGGTTATTAGTTTAAAAGAGCTTCGTCACCTGAAGCTATCATGCTAACTAGCTAGCACTGGCCTCTAACCTTATTTCAGTCAAGCAGTTAATGAAAGAATGAGTGAATATAAGAAGCTGACTCTTTTGGTGATAGTTTGTTGATTTCAATGTTGGTAGCGTGCTTGACAATGAAGTTGAACAGCGTCTGCTCTGATTTCAGTGTGCCTTAAATTAAAAAAAGCAAAACTAGCACTGCTCAGTATCCAGAGAAGCCACTACGTCCTATTGAATCACAAAATAAGTAAATTATTCTACATATTGTGTTTTTTTAATACAAAGCTCCAGTCGGCAAATTGAAATTAGCTTTGTTGTTTTACTTAATGCACTCAATAACTCCATATAGTCACGAGCAAGGCGAAGTTCAAGGTCTCGTTTTGTAAACCATATGTGAGCCTTGCTTAAAGTCTATGGGTGAGATGTGTATATGTGTGTGTGAGTTTGTTAGAAAAAAAATGGGCATGGCATGCAGTGCTCAGACTAGTCCAGTAATTATACTGTCTTTTTATATAGCTGTGGTCTGAGACTGCTGGACTGAAGAAAACATCTGCTGAGCTCCACAGATACAAAAATTCCACATAAAGTCAGAGCAATTTAATAGGCAACAATTGCTTATGATGGAACCAGTGTGTAATACTGAATAACTGAAGGATGTTGTCCAAGAAAAACCGGCAGCACGCGTGAACAGGTCAAATTGAAACTGAGCTCAAATTAATATCATTCAAATTCAGCCATTTAACTCAGATTGCTTTATAAATTGTGCTGTCTTTAGTAACTTAGTTATGAATACAGACATTTATATGAAAGCCCACTTTCCATTCACATCTATTTTTGTTATTAAGTGGATAAGCTATTAAGTTGCAGCTGTACCAAAAACAACCTTGATTTTAGATTTCAAATCCAATGCTGCCAACTCGGAATAATTGGCTTTGCATGACAACTGGAACTCAAGTCTGTATGTGCAAATGCATGTTGCTATTTCCACTTTCATATCTGGGGTTTAACACAATTTCCTTAACTTTAAAATGATTTATACCAAAGTATTACTTATTTCTAGCAGCTTATTTCCACAGTTTGACCCAGCAAGAGCAGATTTATTACTCTACTAAAACTTTTCTGTGTTCAATTCAGTACAATTCCGTTGTGTTTATACAGTGCCAAATCACAACAATGGTTGCCCCAAGGTGCTTTATATCATAAGGTGAAGACCGTACAATAATACAAGCAAGCACTTGGCAACAGTGGGAAAGAAAATCTCCCTTTAAACAGGAAGAAACCTCTGACAGAACCAGGCTCAAGGTGGAGCAGCCATCTGCTGCAACCAGTTGGGACTGAGGTGAGGGACACAGGACAGAAGACATGCTGTGGAAGAGAGCCAGAGATGAATAATAACTGATGATTAAATGCATTAAATGAGTGGTGTATAAAAACATAGACTGTGAAATGAGATCAGTGAAGAATCCCCCAGCAGACGGGGCCTATTGCAGCATAACTAATGGAGGGTTCAGGGTCACCTGATCCAGCCCTAACTATAAGCTTGACCAAGAAGGAAA
This sequence comes from Bujurquina vittata, assembly GCA_015106715.1. NCBI lineage: Eukaryota > Metazoa > Chordata > Actinopteri > Cichliformes > Cichlidae > Bujurquina > Bujurquina vittata. The sequence goes on along the minus strand of VUQK01008687.1, from coordinate 26,136 downwards.
GTTTTAAACATTGTTCCTTAAGACCTGCTTTAATATATTTTAACTGTGTACAGCTACCCACCTAGACCATAAACAGATAATTCAATAACAGTAGACATGTCAAATGGAAAAAAAAGAAGATATTTGCAGATCTTTGATTTGAGGTTTAAGATTTTATTGCTGAATTTGATTTCAGAGTTTTATCAGTGTGTTTTATCTTAAAGTGCATGTTCATCACACAGAGTGTGTGCAAAAGGTGAACAGACCTTCTTGAAAACTAAATTCTTGTTCATATCTTGCAGGGGGCGGATCCTCTAGTTGCATAAAGAAGTCTGGTTTTACAGAAGTCTGTCAGAAAACAATCCTACTTCCCTTCTTGAATGAAATGCATACTTAATTAGTTTATGATCTCAAATGTTAGTTTAAAGTCTTATTCAATACAGCATGATGCTCATTTTGTAAATTGTAGTATATTTAATTTCAGTCAGTGTACTCTTTTGTCATGACCGGTTTTAAAAAAACAAGATGGTGACAGGCAAAATGCTAAGTTAGAATGATGCGGATGATAACTTTTTTAACATAAAAACATGATTTTATCAACAGTGACTTGCAAAGCCTAAAACAATTTAGAGTCATTTGAAAGAAAATGATTCATTCAGATGCTGTAAAAGGAGTTTTTCCAGTGCTGTGCTGAGTTTCATGTTATCAAAGAGTCCACATCTTACACAGTCAATGTAAGATGGAATTTCACACGTCCATTCAGCCTTGCGTTTGTCTGAAGTCCAGGCCCAAACATGCCTGCTGATAACATATCGCACATGTAGATACTGTGCCAGCCTACAAGCAATACACACCGTAGCGGTCCATTGCATGTGTTTGCCTGCTAATGTCAGAAAAGTGCAATTGGATGCACGAAAATGTGTGCAAAAAAATTAAACATGCACTGCTCCACTGGTTAAGATAAAAAACATTTTATAGATATACATGAATTAAGTAATATCTATGATGAAGCCTCTTCTTCTGGCTGTCCACTCCTGGGAAGGTTCATCACTGTTCCAAGTTTTCTCCATTTGTGGACTCCTTCAGAGATCTCTCAGACTATCATGGAAAACTGAGGTGGTGAAGGCGAAGTGCCGCCACCTGTATCCATTCTCACTGGCACCATTGTGTGCCCTTGAGCAAGGCCCTTAACCCTCCAGTTGCTCTCCACATGGTTTTTAGCTGCCCCCTGCTCTGCATGTTGTGCTGTGTGACATACTACATGTGTTTGCTGGAGTCCCAAAGACTTAGAAATGGTTTTGTAACCCTTTCCAGACTGACGGATGTCAATGACTTTGTTTCCCAGCTGCTTCTTTAGATCGTGGCATGATGTGTGGCTTTTAGAGATCTTTTCTCCTTCACGTTGTCAGACTGCAGTCAGAAAAGGGGCCAAATACTTTTTCAGGGCACTGCAAGTTTATGACACAACGTGCCTGCACCCAGCTGTTGCTGTGCTTTGTTCATTTGTTTGGTTTTTGGCAGGCGAGAGATGACATGCAGTCAAAGCGAGGGATTTAGGATGCTTCACCATTCCAACTGTTCTCAAGATCACCACTTGAAACAAAAGCTGTCTTTTATAGTATCTGTGTGTAGATCAGCAATAAGCAGCCCAGTGAGGCGTACACATTTCAGCTCAGTATGACTTTGGCTGCAATTCAAACCAAACACTGGTTCATGTTGCTTTTAGCTCTGTGCAGACATTGACTTCTATGTTTGAAAAACACAAACATGTCGCTGTTTTGGACTATGTCTTGGTCGTAAACGGCCGATTTGTCAAAGTCTTGGCATTTCTTAACAGATGAGCCCAGCCCACTGTTGGAATGCTTTGTCTTGGAGTGTTAATCCTGGCTGACCCCTATCTTGAAAGGGCTGACTGGCCTCTGGATATGTGATTTTGAAGACCTCCTTTTTTTTCTGAGATGGTTATCAAGTACTGAGATCAGGCTTTTTGCCTAGATTTTTCACCACATGTTGATATGTTGATACCTCTAGATCCTGCGTGTGTTGCTGATATATGCAGCATGGTTAATAATGCCTGTGAGGCTAAAATGTCATGGATTCATTTATTAACATTTATGCAGAATGACTTCTCATTCTAACCCAATCAAACTAATGCCTTGAAATCACAAATTTTCCAAATAATGAGAGGCCTAAATTGCGAATGCATTGTATTACTGTTGAAATGCCACTGCTGAACCAAAGGCTTTAAAAACCTGAAAGCGTCAGATGCTGTGAGTGGTATGCCGCAAGAAAAAATAGAAGAGGAAAGAAGATTAGAATCATTGCGAGGCTTCAGAGAAGCTATGCTTGCCTTGTGGAGTCATTCAAAAGGTTAGAGGAATCTTGGAGCAGTCGCTGGCTGAATGGATTTTCTCAAAGTGAATTGAAGTCATAAATATGATTTAAAACTGAGCACATCCCCAGAAAACCCACCACAACTAAAACCACGTTTTCAACATCTGCCTGCAGTCACAGCTGGAAACCTGCAGGGAGCAGTTAAAGCTGAGACGGTACAACGGGAGCTCTTTTTTTGGATCCTTTTACCCCAGTGTGTGTAAGACAGAACATTACACAGCACTAGTCCCCTCTTTTTTCCCTCTAACCTATCTGTAAAGTTGGTAATGGGAAAGAATGAGGTCCAATTACACACTAGGTGGAAAACAACCTGCACAAAGTAGACGTCTCTTCAGCACCGTCTGCATTCACTATGTTACTACACAGTGGTTAAATGCTACACACAAAGTCTGTGCACGCTTGTGACCTGAGGTCAGACCTGTCAGTGTAACTGCTGACAGCTGAAGTACCATCTCAAGTGGTTTTGTTAGAAGTGCAAATGACAGTCGTGGATAAAGTCCTTGCTACCGACAATACTACGGTCATCGTTTCCATCAGTTTAATCTTGTAAAACTTCACTCTGAATTACTTTTTGATTCGCCACTCGAGACTGAATAAAGCACCGAGGGGAAAGGTTGAAGAATATAATTATGAAAGATTAAATTACAACCCTGAGCTCTGAAATAATGTAATTGAGCCCTGGTCAATTCCTGCTTCACATTCAGACAGCTGCTAATGGTCTTTTAAATTCACCTCAACTTTTAACCACTTTTAAGCTGTTCTTTTCACGCTTAGCCGATCTGCATCAGCCAGCGTGTGGCAATAATAGCCCACTGTGTGAATTGCTAACTAGCAGTGAAATGTCAGCTGTACAGCAGTATTTATCAAAAGGTGGCTAACATTAGACACCACTAACTACCGACAGACCGGACCAAATAAGGATGCAGTCTGCTGAACAAATGCGTGTTTGTGTGTCTTTCTGTTTCTCAGAGAAGGACCGTGTTATGTTCAAAGTTGTATAGATTCACTTTAAAGAATGCAAGCTGTTAAGTTGTGCCTGAAAAGGCTGAAGTGTTAGAAAGACTTTTATTTCATGCACATTTTAGTTTTCTTAGTGTCAAGCATCGCAGACTGTCAAACCTCAAGCACACCAGTGTGACATATGTGGTCTATATTCTAATAAGCTGACAGGCTTTGACAGTCATGGCTGCACAGTAAAAACACTGTAAATTAAAGAACTGTTGGTAATAAATTTTTCACTACTCCACTGTGAATTGTTTCCCAGAAAAGTAATAAAGCCAATAATGTGCCTGGAGTGTCAGCAGGTCTTGAATGATCTGTAAACCAGCCAGTGGAAAACTACGTATTGAGGGCTTCCTGTATTATGTAACTCTAGCTTGACTTAATTTTTCCTGCAATGGTACAATCATCAGCTAGTCATTTGCTACCTAATATAACCTGAAAAGATTCAGTTTGCTTGTGCTAATTTATATTCTTTCTCTTTACTTGAACTAACTCGTAAAATCACATGGCACCAATAATTTAAGAGAACCTCAAAGACGTTATTTGTCTTTACAAACTGCACTTTCAGAAAATATGCCCCTCTACCAAGATAGCAAAGATCACAGCACTTAGATGACAAAATCTGCTCAGGACTGTGAATTATTACATTCCCCTCATTTGTACATCACTCACTGCATGTTTCAAGTTACTAAACACATGCTGCACATCAGATCTGGCTCTGGGGCTTTTGGGGATTTAGATGTCTTAAAGACAGCAGTGTGCCTTCAGTGGGTGAACGTACTTTTGCAGGTGCACAGTGAACGCATGCTGCACAAAAATAACTCACAGCCCTGTAATAAGTGGGTAACAGATGATGATGCAGTGATAAATGGTAAACTCCCATCTGGATTGTTGAAGGGAGGGAGCGAGTCCACTGATGCAGACTCTCATTATGGGCTTGATAGGGCTGGCTGGCAAAAATAACTAGTAGTTACCCAGCCCTGCACGTGAACACTGGCATTATCCTCAGTGTGTGCATGTGTGAGTGTGCACATGAAACTGAAGGGTGTGGCTGACAGAAATACACAGGTGACCCTAATGGAATCACTGGTTACAGAGCTTAAAAACATAAATGATGGAACACTTTCACTACTTGCAGAGCACACCGTTAGGGATTAGACTGCATACAGAGCTGTTGATTAAAGTACAGCAACACTGCGCCTCATACTTGTATGTGCGATGTCACATTTGTCCTGAAAAACCTCAGGTTTTTGAGAATTAAAGCATGCACAGATTTTATGTCACTCAGTTTAACTGTTATACTAGGACATATAGACTCATTGAACACTTTTTTAGGTACACCTTGCTATTGCTGGGTTGGACTCCCTTTTGCCTTCAAACAGGCTTAATTCTTTGTGGCATAGATTCAAGAAGGTTGGAAACACTTCTCGGTGATTTTACATCACACAGTTGATACAGATTTATTAGCTGCACACCTGTGATGCAAACCTTTTATTCCACCACTCCAAAGGTGACATATTGGATTGATACCTGCTGAACGTGGAGGCCATTTGAGTAGATTTGTCACATGGCACACTATCCTGCTGGATGTGGCCATCAGAAGCTGGGTACACTGTAGTCATGAAGGGATGAATATGGACAGCAACAATACTCAGATATGCTGTGGTCTTTAAACGATGCCCATTTTGTTCTAAGGGGCCCAAAGTGTGCCAAAAAAACAACCAACCCACATGTCATTATACCACAAGCAGTAGCCAGATGATGATACAAGGCTGGATGGATCCATGCTTTTCTGCTGTGTGTGACAAATTTTGACATTATCATCTAAATGTTGTTGCAGAAATCTGGACTCACGAAACCAGACAATGTTTTCAAACCTATTTTTGTCCAATTTTGGTGAGTCTGTGTAAATTGTAGCCTTAGTTTCCTGTTCTTACATTAGAAGAGTGGCACCCAGTGTGGTCTTCTGCTGCTATAGGCCATCCGCCTCAAGGTTTGACATGTTGTGTGCTCAGAGATCTTCTGCATACCTCGGTTGTAACAATTGGTTATTTGAGTCGCTCACTGGATATTTTTCTTTTTCAGACTATTTTCTGGAAACTCAACAGATGTGTGGGAAAATCCCACAAGATCAGGGGTGGGCAACTCCAGGCCTTGAGGGCCGCTGTCCTGCAGGTTTTAGATGTGTTCCTTATCCAACACACCTGAATAAAATGGCTGATTTAGCTCCTCAGCATGCAGTCAAGTTCTCCACAGTCCTGCTAATGACTTCTCTATGTGATTCAGATGTGTTGGATCATGAACACATCTAAAACCTGCAGGACACCGGCCCTCGGGGCCTGGAATTTCCCACTAGATCTAAATCTAAAATACTCAGACTAACCCATGTGGAACCAGCCTTTCTTTCCCATTCTGCTACTTAGCTTGAGCTTAAGTTAAGATGTTTGAAAGAGATCACCATCATGCTGTGGTAGCCATGCTGGTTTAACGTTCCTTGGATTTTAAATAAATGGCCAACAGCGTCACAAGCAAAGCACCCCCATACTGTCACACATCCTCCTCCAAAGTTCATGGTGGGAACTATATATGTAAGAACCATCTGCTCACCTTGTCTGCATCTTACAAAGATGTGACATTTGAAACCAAATTTCTCAAATTTGGACTAATCAGACCAAAGGACAGATTTACACTGGTCTAATTCCTTGCATCCCTTGGTCCAAGACATTCTCTTCCTCTTGTTGTTCTTCCTTAGAAGTGGCTTCTTTGCAGCAATTCAACCATGAAGTCCAGATTCCTGCAGTCTTCTCTGAACAGTTGATGTTGAGATGTGTGTGTTACTTGAACTCTTTGAAGCATTTAGGTGGGCTCTTATCTGAACTGATCCTGTGTAACAGAGGGAACTTTTGGGCTTCCTTTCCTGGGGCGGTCCTGATGAGAGCCAGTTTCATCACAACATTTGATGGTCTTTGCGACTGCACTTGGGTATACTTTCACAGTTCTTGTAATGTTTCAGATTGACTGACCTTCATTTCTTAAAGTAATGATGGACTGTTATTTTTCTTTACTTAGTTGAGCAGTTCTTGCCATTATGTGGATTAGAGCATAACTCAAATAGGGCTATTCATTGTATACCAACTCTACCTCTTCACAACACAACTGATGGTCTCAAACACATTAATAAAGCAGGAAATTCAAGAAATTAACTATTGACAAGGCACAGCTGTTAACTGACAGCCATTCCAAGTGACTACCTCATAAAGCTGACTGAGAAAATACCAAGATGTGCAAAGCTGTCTTCCAAGCAAAATGTGCCTAACTTGAAGAATCTAAAATATAAAACATAAACTGAATGTAGGGAAACATGCAATTGGTCCCCTATAAGAAAAAATGAAAGTGTGCTGTCACACACCATCACAGTGAATGTTTTTATAAGTACATGCATGCAGTTCTGACTTAGAAAATGAAGTATAACAGGCTTGCATGCACATGCACACAGTGTACAGACACACACATGCATGTGAAACCAAGAGTGCTTAGCAACAGTTCTCTTAAGGTCCTCCTCTTAACACAGTGCCATCCACATTTTTTTAAAACAGTGGTCACAGTTCATAGTCATGTTAGTGATGTAAGTGTCCTGAGTAATTCTTTCCTATGCCATCATGCCAGGTTTTTTTTATATTATTTTTAAAGACCGGAGAGGCTTTCAGGTCGAAAACATTGTTGTTGTTGATTCACGGTGGAACTGTTTCTGCTTCACTGGCAGCCGGGGAGAGATTATACAGAGGGCCACTTTTCAGTTCTGCGCTCTCTTTCGTCACAAAGTCCATTTGTGGTGGAACGGGAGTCGTTTGCAACAGGCTCACATTTCTTCGTGCAATTTTATCCAGTTATATTACTATTAAAATCCCTAAAACGGCTCTGCTGCAACAGGCTTTTGGGTAAAACGCTCAGTCAATATAATTATTTTGAATTACTAAATTAGCAAACAGAAATAACACTGCTGCCAAAATCTATCATTATTCCAAAGGAATATTATTGGAAGCTCAGAGGAATGTATTAAGGGATGGGAGAAGCAGAGAGGGACAATTACTTGTGCAGATGGTTTAGTGGATAAGATGCTCCAGATGCCTGAATGACCCACATACAGTGACTACATTATATTAATAATTACAGGTTAACTGCTGAAGGATTTTTAGCTGTTTTTGCACACATATTTCGGAGTCTGATTTTAAACCTTAAAAGTGCTATAAACATATAAAGTCTGTGAGTAAAAGTGTGCCTTAAAAATTGTTTCAGATATACATAGAAGCATATGTAAGCAGTTCACGCCTTTTCCTGTCAGTCCTGTGGTTTTGAGTCCACTGGGGTCAGGCGTGCTTCTAGATTTAGATACTGCTTATTACTGTGGGAGAACACAACAACCACATAAGGACCTCGTCTCTGTGTCCAAGCAAGATGAATGTGTATTGTTTTCAGGAAAAAGAGGAACTGTGGAGCAATTCATTATAACAATGCTCGCATCTTGCTTTAAGAGGTTCGAGCCATGTGAGTGTCTCCTGATTTAGAGTGGAAAAAAAATTATGATGGGAATTCCTCACAGCCAGTAATTTTGTAATTTTAGAAAGAGGGCGTGGTGGTCACTTCTCCTTGAAATGTTCAAACACATCCAGGCTCAAGCACAGTAGCCTCTGGCAGCTTTGGCCAGCGTTGGCCACATGCAGACAGATTTTGTCTTTGTGCGAGTCAGAGAGAAACTGTTACCCCTCGAAAAAAGAAGAAAAAAAAGAGCGCTTACAAATCATCTACCATCTTCAAAGCTGAATCTCACAACTTCCCCAACATGTGTCGTCCACCAGCACTGACACGTAAATCATTTGCAACCTCTTTTACAGGCAGGAAAATTACTATCAGCAAAGAATCATCTTCGCAGCCCGTGTAAAACCTCCACATGCCTGTTAGAGCACTTGCAGGTTTTGATTAAAGATATTAGTTTTTTTTTTTTTTTGTAAGGCTGATATACATATTTTTTTAAAAAAAAACATGGATTTATTGATGCACAAACTGTAAATTTATGACTACATATACTACACATTGAACTAGGTCTTTTTAACTGAGAAATTATAAGAAAGGGAAAATATCTCTTGGCTGGCCTGGGAAAGGTTCAACCTTTAGTGCGTTCAGAGATGCTCTTCTACGACCCTTGGATGTAAGGAGAGATTTTGTTGAGTTACTGTTGCCTCCTTTTTAGCTGAAAGCACTATAGTTATTCTCCTCTAACCTTTGGCATCAACAAGGTGTTTTCTTTCAGAGAAGAAATATTTTTCCCCTTTTCAAACCATTCTCTGGAAACTGGAAGATTGTGTGGGAAAATCCCAGTAGATCAGCAGTTTTGAATATGCTCAGACCAGCCCGTTTGGCACCAACAACCGTGCCACGTTCAGAGTGGTTTAAATCACCTTTTTTTCTCTGTTCTGATGCTTGGTTTACATATTTAGGAAAATATGGATTTACAGATGCATAAACCTGAAATCAGATATACTCTATATCACAGTGTGAAAATTTGAACTAAGGTTGTCCCACACTGGCCATGGATGGAGGGATGAGGAGGGATTAATAAAAAGCTACAACGTACTGTATAGAGTTCATGAAATTCAAGATGGAAGTGAACATTTCCACGTCAATAAAAATTGGCTTAAGTTTCAGTTCACTGTTGTACAAGTAATGGAAATAGTGTGTAGTGTTGTAACTCCCATTTATGATTTCATTTCCTAGCTTTTAGATAACTGCACCAGCCCACACAATGTGAACAATGTAAATGGCCAAGTAAACATATTCTCGGCTTAATTTTGGACAAAGTTCATAGGTATAGGCACTTTGGAAGACAGACAGAGTCTGATGGAGAATAAATTGCCTTAAATAAGTAGGGAAATAAGTATCTCATCTCTAAGTAACAAGGAGTTCATTGAAGTGAGGTAGATGTGGACTGCTCTGTTAGTTCACGTGTGTAATGTCTGCTGTGATTCACTCAAAAACACACATGGCCCTGGCACTGCAAGTGGCAGGAGCCAGGGCCTGAATAAAAAAATAGAAAAGCTGTGTAATGAAGGAAAAATGTTCCAGGCTTAACAGAATGATTGATTAGCTTTGTGTGTTCTAAAACTGTATTTTAAATCTTTTTCAGCTTCATATACATTGCGGGTTTAAAAACAACATTTTATATTTGTATCACTTTCCATCTTTCCTTTTAATTTTTTAATATATTTCTTTAGACTACTTTACACCCTGCTACATCCCACAGGGTAATACTGCAACCATGCATGAATCTGACAGCTATAGTTAGCCATGGCTAAATGTGAAATGTAACGTCTGTTGCACTGATAAACCTTTGTCTTTATTTAGACATCCAGATATGGCTGTTAATGCCTGAAAAAGATATAGATGTTATAACAGATAAACCAAAACCTAAAAAACTAAAAAAAAAACAACTGAAATGATGGAAATTCTAAAGATAAAACTGAAATTGGTCAGCACACAAGCTACCTGCTATTTATTTTCATTCTAAACTGGTGGAGACTTCCTTCCTGGCAACCACAACTGTTGAGAGTCCTGGAGTCACACAGTAGCCACCAAGCCACAGTAGCTGCTTTTACGCAGAACAGAAAAACAGTTTGCTCTGTCTAAAGGGTGGTTTAGATGCAGTTCAGTTGGTACATAATGTGATATGTACTTCCTCTTAGGAATTTTAACTCTTAGAGCTAGCCTTATCTCCCCTTCCCCCTCCACACACACACACACACACACACGCACACGCACACGCACACGCACACACATGACTGACAAATCTCTTTTTCTCTGCATTCAAGACTGATCTTGTGTTTTTGTCTCCTTTTGTCGCATCAGGAGATGTGGCAGGAGAGCGGGGTCTGAAGAAAAATAACCCAGGTTTAATTATGTGAAATACATGAGCTAAGTGGTAGAAAAATCCGGGAATATTCTTACACAACCAGGGATATGAGAATTCATTCATCCTCAGTGTGAAAATACTCTGATGACAATTGTAAAAACATAAATAAATAAAACATTTTATATATCTATATTCCAGCTGATATATATTCAACAAACACGCCCCTATATATATATATATATATATATATATATATATATATATATATTATATATAGGTGTGTGTTTGTTGTTTAAATATATAAAA
>VUQK01008687.1:3655-15531 GCA_015106715.1 Bujurquina vittata | reverse complement strand
CCCCTATATATATATATATATATATATATATATATATATATATACACTGTATATAGGGGTGTGTTTGTTGAATTAAGATACATAGGAGGCACATACGGCACTCTGCCTGTAACTCCCAAAAGGCTGTGCCAGAGGCGTGCCAATCATTCTTTGGCATTTTTGTGGCATCTTACACTTTCGGGTTGTGGGATCAGACATAAGAGGATACACCACCACAACCTCATGCTCCCAGTTTGTCACATTCTGCTGTTTTGTTCAGGATGCTCGAGCGTCACATTGCAACACATCTTTAGTGAGACTTTTCAACATGCAGGGTGTCAGCAGGAGTTCCTGTTACAGGCAGACACCTTGAGACTGCAAGAAAAAGAGCAGTGACATCGTCGCTGTTGTCGTACTACCAGGGAAGCTTGTGTGTACTTTGTGCTTATAACTTCCATGTAACATAGAATTAAGCAATCAGCGATAATATAAGCTTCTTATATTATAAAAAGACATGATTTGGTGCAGACAATTTCTGCAATAGTAGTGTTACCTCACTGCAAGATGCTTCTATATGGGTGCTCCAGCTTTGTCCCACAGTACATAGACAAGCAGGGTAGGTTTGGTGATTCTGTAGGTCAAACAAGCAAAATATTGCATTTCCTCTTCTTTCGAGAACTGATTTACACATGTAGTTTAAGAGTTTACACACAGGGTGTAGTGGGGAGTTTTCAGCTGACTAATGAGTGCTCTGAATAGTACTACTTTTCCATTTTGTAACTCCCCTGCGGGGCATGAAATCACTTAAAGAGATTGTCATTGTTGTCATTATTTTTGGGAAAAGCACATTCATTCATTGATGATCACTGTGTGAAAAAAACACCTAAATGTGAAAAACAAAAAACCCCAGTGGTGCTTTTGGTTTCCCTGACTAACTAGGCTCTTGTGAAGTCTTTTCTTGCTTGCTTCACCGTATTTCTCAACAACACTTTTGCCGGGTCTCTTCCTCATTTCATTACAGGAAGTAAGTTTGCAGTCAGATGCAGCGCTGTCACTCCACTGGGTGACATGTCATTTCTATAAACTCTTGTGAACATGGTACCGCTCTAGTACCAGACTCTGCTGCTGCCGCGATGCCCTGTTTGGGTCATCATCTCTCTCATCAGTCTTGATGTCATCACAGACAGCGAGCTACAAATTCTGCAAGTAAGTGTCAACATGTTGTTGTTCACACGGATCTGTTGTTTCTTCATACTAGCCAGCTGTATTGCTACATACTGTAAATACAGGTAGGAGCTGTTGAAATGCTTTCAGATTAATCATAATGCACGTTAAGTAATATAATTTGAAGTTTAGGAATATGATTTTGCAACAAGTGAATTCAAAGTCACTGTTAGTACACAGAGCTAGGTGCTACAGTGGAAAATTAAGTCTGATAGCATCTAGCCTCAGCTTCCCCATTTTGCAACAAGTGTGTCAGCTGAGATAGCTCAATGGTCAGTATGTAGGCTACAAGATCCATGGGACAGCAGCAGAAAGACGTTTACCAGTTAAATAACAATTCCTGTCTGTCTTTGTTCTTTTTGTCCTAACTTCAGGCTGGAGTCTGGTCCATTTGGAGGATGGGGAACGTGATGCGAGGTATGAGCACTGAGAACAAGGTCAATACCGAAAACCTTGACGCATCTCTAAAGGGTAAGATGTCCTTTCAGTGTATAAATAGCGCAGGCTGATAACGCCTGCTGAATGTGAGCTTTGTCATTGTGATAATCCTCGTAATAACATGCAAGCCCCTGATCTAAGGCACACTGATTTCCTGACTTCTAGAAATTGGCAATTACTCCCAGGCTATAAAAAACCCCAGCTAAACTACACATACATAAGAAATCATAAATTCAGCCTTAAAAAACAATCTTGGATATTATTGGTTATTTCTAAATCGTGATGTCAAGATTTGGCTGTCCATAAATCCTCCCATACGGCTCTTTTTGCAGGTACAGAAGAGGACATGGTGGTGGTGCTCCAGGACTACCCTGCACCTGAAATCAGTGAACCGATCTACAGAATGGGGGAAAAGCTCAAAGCCGTCGCCCAGTAAGATCATGTTTTTGCATTTCTGACTGGAAAATAAAGAGTCTGAAAAAAGAAAAGTAAAGTTTTGATTTTACAAGCAGCTACGGGGAAAATTAAAGTAAAAAAGAAAGCATTGTTTGTAATGGAATGTTCTAAATGTGCAATATGGAGAAGTGGTTAGGCAAAAGGTCCGTTTTTAATTCCTCTTTGCTTCTTTATGCCCTTAAGGGAGGCTAATTGGTGGAGAGTGCGCTCTCTCCAAACAGGGAAGGAGAACTACATACCCGGATGCCACGTAGCAAGAGTGTACCATGGGTAAGTAAAACCTCCTTTCTATTGGTCTGTTTAAAATGGCTGCATCTGTCTCTTTGTGACAAATGTTAGGAACATGACATGTTAGTAAAGTGCTCTATATTACACCTGCGTGTGTTGTTTTAATAAATATTGTGATTTATATTATTATTCCCACTAGTATTTAATCCGGAATTAAATAATCCTCACATGTTTTTTGTTCAATCAGTTGGCTGTTTGAAGGAATAGAGCGGCAGAAGGCGGAAGAACTGCTTCTTCTACCGGGAAACAGAGTGGGTTCTTTCCTGGTCCGAGAAAGCACTAGGGAGAGAGGTAGGAACACGTAAAAGGCTTGTTTGATTTGATTTCCAATTTTTGGTGCGAATCAGTTAAAGCATTAGTGAACTGCCTCTGAGACTGAGCTAGAGATGCGGGGGCATCAGCTTAGCACAGCCACACCATCAACCGCTTAGCTAACCATAGCTGGAAAGAGGAGGAAGCAGCAAGTTGCCACTCACATCTAGATCAAGCAAACTGATGACTGCTGAGCTAAGATGAGCCAAATGTCTGCTGGTTGCAGCCTTAGGGTGAATGCAAAGCTACAGCTTATCTCCCAAAATGTCAAATTGCGTGTGTAAAGGCACGTTTCAGGCAAAGTACTTGTGTTGTAACTGGCAAAGTCTGTGTTTTTTTATTTTTGATCTGAAAATTTTGTCAACTCACAGTAAACTAATATTCAGTGACTAAACTCTGGAAGAAATGGAAATTAAACCACATGGTTGACCTTCATGGTACTTCTGCTTTGTCCCAAAGAAGAAGAATTGATGTCATTGATACAATCATGTCCTTTTTTTCTAGTGTGGTGTCATTATTGAAACTCTATCATTAAAATGTGCGATGCGTGTCATATCCTCAGGTCTGTATTCACTCTCAGTGAGGCACAGGAGTGTAAAGCACTATCGTATCTTCAGACTTGACAACAGCTGGTACTACATCTCCCCACGTCTCACTTTCCAGTGCCTTGAAGATATGATCAATCATTATTCTGGTGGGTAGATACATGAATTTTCTAACAGAGCGTTACATATCAAGTAAGATAGTAAACAAACCGTATCGTGTCACATATATATAGTACTAACGGACAACAGCGACCGCACAAGCCTTAATAGATGAAAATATGGTTTCATGTTCCTAATATAGAAGTATTTGTTATCTGTGTTTCACCCCTCTCAATATTTCCTCCACTGTCAGAATATTTTTGGAACAAAACAGGAAACGAGATACAATATGTATGCTTGATAAGCACTGGTGTGTACACAGTGAGAAAAAGAGTTTGTGATAATTGTTGTAGTAGTGCAATACTCTTGGCAAATATTTGTGAGTCTCAAAGTGAGCCTTTCATAAGTTTGGCTTGTATGTCTGCTCGAGCAGTCAAGCGTTGGGTGGTTAATGTAAATTTTGCAACTTAATGTTTAGTCTTTTCTTGTCTTGACTGGGTGCGCTGTATTTTACTTCCCCTATTGCTGCCCTTTCAGATTCTGCAGATGGGTTATGTTGCGTGCTAACTTCACCATGCCTGTCGGGCACAACTCAGCCACCAGATGCAAGTCTTGGAGCTCCACCTGTAGTCATGCGGCGCAACTTTGACTGGAAGAAAGTAGACAGGTACGGCTGAGACAAGGAAATATTTTCTTATGAAGGCGGCGGACAAGCAGTGTGTTTGTTTGTTTGTGAGAATTACACAGAGGACCCTCCAGTGGAGGTGCATGGGCACAGGGAAAACTGGAAAAACTCTGGTGTGGAACAGTCCACTTAATTTAAAACTGCAAGACTGGGCACGGGCCTTTGTCGGAAGATGAGTTCTCAGAATGTCTTTCAAGTTAGCCACTTTTATCATGTTAGGATGACCACACGAGCGATAAATGGGTCATTTCCTATGAGATCTTTCAAATTTAAGAAAGCTCCCACCTGAGCCCCTCAGAATCTACTGGGATTTTTTTATGCAGTTACTTTAGCACATTAAATTAAGCTATGTAAATAGTACCTGGGCCCCCAAAGTACATAGTTGTGGGTCCATAGAACTGAATTATAATTTGATGGTCATAAATTGACATCTTTTTTTCCCCCCTACCTTACTTCAGACACTGAGACAGCCACATACAGTTTTCAGGCTGAAAAAACACGTTTAGGCTCTTGAAAAAGAAAAAAAAGGAGGAAACTCCAAGTGTCACAATCTAAAACCAATATCTCATTTTTGTTCAAAATAGGTTTCATTTATAACCAACTTTGTGCTTCAGAATCATATCAGAGAGTCAATAAAATGATGTATAAACAGAATAAAGCACATTAATTTAAAGTCTCATTGTGTGGGGTAAGCACTGGTACCCTGGATGTTCTGCCTCTTTCTGCCTTTTCATATATATATATATATATATATATATATGCGTGTGTGTGTGTGTGTGTGTGCATGTGGGTGTGTTTTAATTTTTTTCAAAAGTCTAGTTTTGTTTTTCAGTTTAGTTTCAGTTAACTGCTATAAGCTTGTTACAAGTTAAAGAAACACTAAAGATAGCGTATAAAGAAATCAGCCCATCGGGACGTAACGTGGGAGGCACTTACTAACTTACTGAAATGTCGTACATATAAATTCAAGCAGCAACAATTGTGTAAGTCTGAGGTGAGCGTGGCACTGGAGGTAGATCAAGTAGTCTACTGATTGGAAGGTCGATCCCCGGCTCCTCTAACCTGCATGTTGAAGTGTCCTTGGGCAAGATACTAATCCCTGAACTGTCGTGTATGTTAGGTTAAAAGTGCGTAAGTATAGAAAAAATAATCACTTGGGTGAATGAGGCTTTTAGCAAGAATGCACTTTGAGTAGTCAAAATGAGTAGAAAAAGCACTATATAAGTATCAGTCCACTGAACTTAAATCTGGCGTTTTAATGAAAATTTGTCCTTTTTCTAAGGTGGAAGTAATTGTATTCATCTCCACACTTTACAGGAAACAGCTGGTCAACACAGATTCCTGCAATGACAACATGGTGAGCTATGGAGTCAGGAACAGCATCGCTGCCTACCTGTCCTTTGCTGGGGATCAAGATCAATCGCGGATGAAATCAGAGAACAGGAAGAAAAAAAGCAAATCACTGTACGTGGTTCCTGAAAGTGGCCTTCCGAACATTGACTGTGATGATGACTTCTAGAGGCAAAAGATCGGACTATTCTTAAGTGGAGGCCAGTAGACAATTTGCTCTGAAATCTACTACACATTCCTTAATATCAACAGAGAACCGAGCCGAACATCGAACACTTGAACATCGAACATCCCAAACATCGAAGCGTTTCATTGTTTCTACTTTGAGCACTTTGAAGTACCTTTAACAATAACGCAAATTGCATGACCACCTACACTTTGACTCTGATGAAGAAGAAACTATGAGGAGTTGAACTGGAAGACCGTGCAATTAAAATATAACGTGTATGCCCAAATATAGGGCCAAAAACAAAGCTTGGCATTATGATGTGATGAGTAATGTGGAAATGATTATATTTATGTTTATATGGCTTTTAGTGGCTTTCAAACTATTTTAAGTTTTATTATTAATGGAAAAATGCTCATATTGCAACACAAAATCCAATCACTCAAATTTTGGGGCTAAATTGTTGCATTTCAAGTCATAAAGTTGGAGTGTGCCAGTAAACAGTGACTCACATTCGTAGATTTTGGGGGAAATTAGCAAAATGTGGATTCGCCTTACAGTTTCCATCCTGTGATTTATAGTTTAATATTCACTCACTAAGACATTCACTACATGTAAAACCCGTTTTGTAGAAACAAGGCAGTGTCACAGTTATCACCAGCCATCCTCGAGTTAATGGCCATCACTGTGGTGTGAGACACTGAGAGAGAGTGAGACAATACGTACAGACAGAGGTTTTAAAGAATATGATCCACTTTGGTAATTTGAGTGAACTGGCCCTTTAAATATCCCAGAGGTGGGGGAAATTAAACACTTCTGTGAAGCATGTATGATCCCACACAATAATACCCCAAATGGTTTATTAATAATATCTGCTGTGTGTCATTCACAAAACAGTTTTTTTCTTCTTCTTCTTCTTGTTAGTTTATTAATGTCTCCTAAACACTGAAATGTTTGTTTCTGTGTAATAATTTATCTAACTTTGGCTACTTGTGATACAACAAGCCTTGTAACAGTTTTCAGTGCTTCTGGTCTACTAACAAGCACACAAAAGTGCATGTGAAACGGGCTCTTGTAAATACTGTATATAATTAACACGCACCAGTCATTGTGTTTCATGTATCAATCAATTATTGAATGACTGTTACGGTAAAATTCTGATGCTTTGGCCGTACGTCTTATTTAAAGTTAGGTGGCAATAAAGAGCAGTGAATTGCAAAACTAATGATTAGAGAGCGGTCGCAATGTTTCCAGTGAACGTCCGTGTGAGCAGAACAGCAATGAAACTATAACCAGTAGTGCGAATACTATCTTTGGATTTAAGCAGAAAAAAATATGACCTAAAAGTATGATAAAAATATCCCAACAGCTGTGATGCTGTGTGACGCTCACAGAATGGCTGCTGCGTAAAAGAAATGTATAACTGCAAAACCATGATTATGTACGACAGCTACCTTGCCTCAGCTTAGACGAGGGCACTGAGATTTAAGGTTAGGATAACGGTTGATACTGTTGTGCACTGTTGTGCATGTTCAGCCCCCAATAACAGTTTGCCAAACCATCAGAGAATCTTCATTATTTAGGTTCATTACTAATCTCTTACAGTCAGGCTGCTCTGTGCATTGTTTTATAATCATGCATGTATTCTGCACTCTGCACCCTCTGCACCAGTTGGTGCTGGAAAGTGAAAAAAAAACTAAAAACCTAATATTCAGACTGTTTGCAGAAAAAAAAAGAGTCGTTTAACCAAATAAGAAAGGATTTGGGACTTTCCCCTATTTAGCATGAGATTTGTTTAGGGTGGTGTGAGACCATGAGAATGAAGGTAACCGTGTATGTCCCACAGCACCCTGATATAATACTGTACCCGCTGCTCATCCGATGTGGCAGCGTGATGGGAAACTTCTGAGAACGTCTTAATTTTTCACAAACGCACTTTTAGTCTATTGATATTTGCTCAACTTCCGCTGTTCTGCAATGGTTACCACATGACATGGCTGATGGAACAACTTCTAGTCTGAAAGTAAGAATGACAAATATGTTGAAGGAGCCAAGCAGAAGGAAAGTCGAACCAGGCAGTTTGTGTGGGAAAAGTTCCACTATGTGAAACACATTACTGCTGAAACAGGAACAGTCTCCTACAGTACAAAGCACAGCTTTTTGGCCCCATACACGTTTTCATATAGAAAATAAAAAAGTATTCCTTTCCATGTTCAAAATATTTGACAGTTCTTCCTCTTTTGCATTCTGAAATATTCAAATTAAAAAAATAACTTGATGAAGAGAAAGCACGAGAATAAGTTTGGGTGTCCCTGGGAGCATTTACAGAGAATGTATGTTGTCTAAGATTAGTTTCAGAAAGCTGCATTACGTTCCAGAACACATGTGCCACAACCTTGGCGACCTTGGCAATTTTATGTATTTGTTTTTGTGAAATTTATGAGCCAACTGTGTCTAATCAGTCCACACAGGCTCAGCACTTTCTTCTCTGTCAAGGAGCAGGATCAAATAGTTGTGTTGGCTTGTTTTAAAGTCTCGTAAAATATCTGGAAGTGGGGTTACACGGTGTGTGTGTGTGTGTGTGTGTGTGTGTGTGTGTGTGTGTGTGTGCGTGCGTGCGTGCGTGCGTGTGTGTAATAGAACAATCAGGGATGCAGACACACACGTCTGGTAGCCTACTGCTGCACCATGCAGAGGCTGCTGTCCAGTCAGCATTAGTCACTTCTCACATAAGGCCCCCTCTGCAGACCACGTGTAACCAGTCTAGAACAGACTGGAGGCTAAAACATAGGAAGATTGTGTGTTGAGCGATTTTGCTGTTAATCATGGCCATGTGATCCGTTGTCTGCTTAACGTTGAGCAACTCACTTGAAGAAAAAGGGTGAAGAGTTCATCTTTGAATCAGAATGAAGGCAAAGCCACGGGGATCGTGGTCCATCAAAGGCCACTTATATTCCCTCTGGCCACTCCACTCATCCATATTCACCATATTCATATCAGTGAAGATTCCTCAAAAAAAACAAAAAAACAAACCCCAATAGAAAAACAGCCCTTTCCTGAAATCATGCAAGCATTTACTGTAATACTAATGCAAATAAGCAAGATAATCCTCCCTCACCCTGCCAATCATCACACTTTTGCGTGTACATGGTGAAAACAAAAGCCCTCAGTGAGGCGAAGAGCAGAAGAAGCTCAAACTTAACAAAACCAGAACCTCGCACAGCACGTGCTGTCTTACAAGAAACCCCTGGGTTCGATGACTTTATGATGAACAAAAAGGGGATTCAGAGTTGTTTGATGTTACAGTGAATGGACGCACCAAGAAAAACACAACGACAATGCACTCCGGCCTCCTTTTTTTTCTTCCTGAACGAAAACAAAAATAGGAAGAAGAGCTGAAGCCTGCTCATATCTTGGCCTCTAGAAATGAGATCAAGGCACAGAACAAAAAGGGGGATAAGTGAAGGAAATTAAGAGCTGGGCAGATTCCATATCTTACCGCCTGTTTTCTGTTAATCAGGTTCTTCTGATCCCATCACATCGTCTCCTCTATCCTAAGGCCCAACTTGCTGATGAGCTCCTAAAATTCTAGATAAATGTTTCCTTTGCTTAAAAGGAAAAATGTGCTGCTTTAATTCAAATTGCTTATTTGCTTCTCCATGCTATTGCTTTCACTATGACTTATTCTTAAACTAATGCCTTAGCAATGCTTCCGGTAACCAACTATTATTTTTCAGGAATTTAGTTCTCAGGGAGAAGATTAAAACCTCTTTAGGTCCCCATCTTGCCATCAGAGCAGCTCTGGCTTGGACTCAATGTGGATTCCAGCTTTTTCCCACAATTTGAACACTGGCTTGGGGTTTTGGATCATTTGTCTGCTTCCTTGTGTCATTCCTCAGCAGTTGTTGTTGTTGTTCACCCAGCACTCATTGCATTGCAAGAAGATAATTGTTATTCACTTCACCTTTCTGAATGCCGGGGACGATCATGGTGCAGATAGACGTTAGCGTATTCATTTCCTGTCTGAAAACCTCACACTGCGAGCTGACGTTACCCTGCGCTTATTTTGGTGTGAAAAGTGGCTTCCCGCTCTAACTTTAACTCTGACCACTTCCTGCAGACATACGCGGAATAAGTTCCAAATTGCACATTTTCATTTCAGTTTAAGTACATACTGCCGCTCCATTACAAAGTATATATTTTTTTTGCATGCTGTATGCATATGACTGGGATATACTGTTCTGCTTTGCCATGACCCTTGAACTGTAACCCTCTTGCTAATATCTCGCAGACACACTTTAAAAGTCTGTCTGTGGACTCTTGTGGCAAATGTGATCAATGGCTGGCTTGCACACTGCAAGAGTTGATCGGATGCTGCAGGACATTTTTGGCATATTTTATTTCATTAGTATTTAGGGAGAAACTAAACCAAACTAAAAATATTTACACTGGCTATTAGAATTTAGGTTCAAAATGAACACAAACACGGAAGCTGCACATTGAAAGATAATAATGAGATTTTTACTAAGAAGCCGGTTCGACTGCACAGTGGTTCAGTAATTGCACTAATCAAGTGTAAATGCTTTTGACAGTTTTCCCCAAGGGTAGTGTCAACAACACTGAATGTGCTTCTCAGAAACAGCACATGAGAACATGGCCTTTAATGCTGAACCAGGGGCCTCAGCCAATACACACAACCAAATCCAAGGCTGTCCAGAGAGCCAGAAGAAAACAAACAAGAACCGAAGAGTCACTGAAAAAAGGTCCACTTCTTTGCCGGGGAATGGGGAGGTCTTATGTGCTCTGCTATCTCTGTCTGCTTCCATTGCTTCAGCCTTTTCACATAAATACTAAAGAATGAGGGGGTGATGTGGATTGTGAGTACAGAGGACCCCCCCCCCCAATGTTTAATATTAAAAGGCTGCAGAAAAATAGACAAGGTGAACAGGTGAGTGTGGCTATTAGCAGTGGCATGAGCGCAGTGCATTTTCTTTGGTAATTCTGGAGGGGACACAAGAAAAAAATCTTTTCTTATAAAAGCTTATTATCTAGATTTGGGTGGCTTTGTTCACAGTTATTAGGTGTGACTGGTCTTTTTCATTCACAGCCAGCTACCACCAGAACGAAGCTAAACAACATAGGCGCATTTTGCTTGCCAAATAAAATGTTGAGAAATCTGCAAAGCCCGTTTGAATGGGCAAAGCCTAAGAGGGGAAATATGATGCCTGAGGCATAAATTATTTTCTGGAAGTAGTTGAAGGAAAGGTATTTGGATAAAAATGAGTAACCTGGCTCTGCTGTCAGTCAGCTCAGAGCATCCTGCATGCTACGCTACAGGCAAGCACAAGACGTGGATAGATCCTCTTGGCAGGGAAAAAGAGGCTCACTTTCAGTAAGGAGATTTTCAAGCAGCTGTTTGCCACGTGGCTTATTCTAAATAATTAACACAAGCTTTCCACAGGCACTTTCTAATTGGGAATTCAGTTAGTTGGTAAACCCAAATAAGCCCAGTTGATGACTTAATATGTAAGCGTATATTGCCTTCAGCATGCCATAAAAAAATCTTGTTAAATTTTACTGCTTTGGCAGGTGAAAACATGTGCTAAGAATTCAAAAATGTAATCTCTTGCTACCTGTGAAAAATCGTTTGAATGTGCACGAGGACTTTGTGGCGCCCTTTCGGTCGCCTTCAGCTCCCGTTGAAGCCCATTTGTCTCTGGGATTGAAAGCGGGACGACAGCTGTGAACATATTAGCGTCAGGAATGAGTCTGACGCACTTCGTAGTCCCTGAAATAATGGGGAAAAAATGAGGGCGGTTAAGATGGATGGGCATCAGGTCAGACGCTGGGCTTGACATGAATGCTTGAAAAAATATGGCGCTGATGAGACAGAGAAATGTGAAAATAACTACTGGAACATTAATCTGTCAAATACTGGACATTTGATTGATACAAAAGAGCATTTTATAAATCATAGTTCACCTGTAGTACAAGATGACTAGATGACTAAACTAAATAAGCAGCACTTCTTGTTTTCACACTTCAGTGGTCACCCTGAAATGACATCACCGCTCTGTGATGTTCTCGGGTTTTGTAAATGCCAACTTTAAAAACAACCCGAACAGCTCTGGAGAGATCCTGAACATACAGGAACACCTAATCTGGTTCTTTTAAAAACTCACATTTAAATATTTAAATACTGGTCTCTGCATTTAGAGTTCTAATTCAGTGCAGGTGTGACAGTTCCTGGCAGTGGTCATGCTTTATGAATATTACAGTGCTCCTCATGCAAACTACTGCACCATCATTGGGCAGCGCACGTGATGATGGAAAG
>VUQK01008682.1:15496-30580 GCA_015106715.1 Bujurquina vittata | reverse complement strand
GGGTAAAAAAAAAAAAAAAAAGTGAAATATAAACAAAAGCATATTTCATATTTACCCTCATCCACGTCTCCGGTTTCCTTTCTTTTAATACACTTGAGACTCTTCTCAGTATAAACAGACATTTTCAGATGCAACAGTGCACAAGAGTGGGCGTACCCCAGCACGGTTTGGAGAGCGGACTCTCTGAACTGGCGTTGCAGTTTCTTGAGAACTTTACTCTCTGTTCTTGTTTGTTCAAAACAGAAAGCAGCTGACCCATAAGGAGGGATTCTTAATTGGTGCCTCCACTTGACAAGAAAGCTCCAAGTAAACACACGTTTGTTTTGAGAATGTGAGTCACATTTAAACAACAACAACAACAACAACAACAACAAAGGCCTTGAAGTAAATTGGCCCATTTTCCATAAACGTTAACAAAAGCTAAAAAATACAAACTGAAATTAAACTAGGCAAGCGATGAATCAGTGTAAGTTGTGAAAATGCCATTAAGGTCATTTTGATTAGGCGAAAAGCAGGATCGAGTAAGGGACTGCTTCAGGCTCATCCTTTAAGGGAGTTTGCAAAGAGGTCTCAACATCACACCTAGGGAATTCTCAAAGTGCAATGAATGTATTCTTTTTCATTTCCAATAGCATATGTGCATGTTTACCCAAGGGCTATAGGGCACACTGTAATTGTTATTTTTAGTTTTGATTTCTTTCTGTTGCAGTATCTTTTTAGTTTACATTTCTAATACAGTTTTCTATTCATTGCTTCAGTGCCCAGTTTGTTGTAAGCATGTACTCTCTGTTAATCTTTTATATGCAGCACATTAATAAAATAATTTGTTCTATAATCCCACAGAGCACAGCAGTGGAGTCTCTCATCCTTGCCTGATCACATCTGCCAAAGCGAAAAACCCTCCGTGTGCATCTCTTTATACATATCTATTCACAGGGACACCGAGCATATTAATTTGCA
The DNA here is from genome assembly GCA_015106715.1 of Bujurquina vittata. Taxonomy (NCBI): domain Eukaryota; kingdom Metazoa; phylum Chordata; class Actinopteri; order Cichliformes; family Cichlidae; genus Bujurquina; species Bujurquina vittata. The sequence continues at coordinate 29,620 of VUQK01008682.1, read as the reverse complement.
TAATACTCTGCGTATTAGCAAACTCGTTCATGCAAAACCATCCAAGTAATGCATTCGAAAGGCGATAGTTTACAATGGCCTGCCTGAATGCCAAAGGGTGAGGGCATTGTGAGCCCTTTAACAGAGGTTTCCTGAGGGCAAATTCAAAGCATGTGTCGTAACCTGAAAGGCTGAAAGGTAGCATAGTCATTTGGGTCCAGAATTTTGAACCTTTATTTCACTGGGCTTAGATATTAATTTTGCACTGTGAGAGCAGTGAAGGTTTTGACCAGACTACACACTCACTCATTCCACGGAGAGAGAAAGAATCATTTATTACCTCTTATTTACAGCACTTTAGGCTTCTAATAAGAAAAATAGCAGACAAGGGAAAGTCAAATTGAAGACAAATATTTTTTAAGAAACCAGGAGCAAAAATAGTTTTCTTCATGGTCTTTAGCAAACAGGCTTTTGTCAAGTGAAATAACACTTCTGAATGTGGGCGGCTTTGACCTTCAATGAAACAATAAGGGGGTCCGCACACCCATAAGCTTCCCATGATCCATGTTTTTCCACTAGTGGCTTTCCTCACTCAGTGTGTGTGTGTGTGTGTGTGCTCTCTTTAACCTTTTGACTGAGATGGGGCCTAACTAATGAGCTCTATTAGCATCAATAACTCATAGCAAAAAAAGGAATAATTTTAGGACATTTAAGAGCTTCATATCACAACATGTGCTCCTTCACTAATGGGGCAAGCTTCGCACTATACATACTGGAAGGAGCCACTTCTATGTGCAACTTGCATTCAGCTTCAGGTCCATTCACAGCCCTAGCATACTTTCAAACTCCCACACCCTCTCCACAATCCAATCTACCTTTTAATATTCATTCTTCTGCTAGTGCCTTTGTCAGCCTTCTTCCCTGAAAGTCAGTGCTCACGCCTGCAGCCTGCAGATAAACAAGAGTGAGTCCGTCAGCTGTACATGCTACAGCCGCAAAAGACAACCCCCAGCCGCACAGGCCAGCTTCCTTTCACGGGCTCTTGCAAGACGGAGGTATAATTCATAATTAGTACAATTTCACTGTGTGTTCGGTGACTATTTTCATTGTGTTCAACTCACTTATAATTAGTGCAATAAATAACAGTGCATTTCAAATTAAATTAAATTTGATGCAAGAAATTGTGATAAATATGCCACAGCCCGATTACTTGAGCCAATTAAAACCGCACACCTAACGAGGCACCAGAAACACTGATATCAGTATGAGTATCACCAACTGACGACCAGCTTAGAGACGTAACCTGAAACCTGAGTGTCAGTCCCGTTGTTGTTATTCCCTGCACTTCATAATTGAAACCTATTATCTTAGCTCAAAGGCAAGTTTTACAAGCTTCTATAGAGTCTGCTTGGTTAAACTGCTTGCTTGGTTCTTAGTCCATTCTATCCACCTTTCTTATCCTCTCTCAGACTCTTTGTATCTCTTCTATACTGTAAATCCGTTAGGCAGAGAAAATCAAAGATTAGGAGCCCCATGTTGGCACTGTCCTTCATTTGCCCTGATGTCAGCTGTATGAGCCTCTATATCTTGCCTTGCATGCCTGTTCAATCCGTAAATGTTTTAAATCTCTTTGAGATGCGCGAATTTGGGTGTGTCTGCAGGTAATTTGGCCTCAAGACACTTCAGCATGTTTTCTTTTTAAGTTTGATGCTTGTTTAGAATTTGCTGTCTGCAGCAAAATGAAAGGTTGAAATAAAGTGTAGTCGTTCTTCTGTTTTTCAAAGGTTCTGCAGGCTCACGGGTGAGCAGCAACGCTTTGTTGATGATGATGATGCTTGCTGATAAGCCGTCATCTAATCCCAAAAAAAACTAGGACCATTTTTAACATTATTAACATAAAAGACAAAAAGTCCTCCGTTTCTCCAAATGAGTAATTTTTTTAATTATTTTGTTCTCATAAACTTTAAAGACAATAACAGACTGGTTCTGATTCTCTGTTTTGAGGAGGAGTAGAAGCAACATCAGGAGATTCAGATGAAGAAAACATCTGCGCCCTCACTTTTATTTTTTTCTCTTTGCAGAACAGCACTTTCAACCAACGCTGCCAGCTCCTGCTGTCAGACTACCATGAGCCTGAGCTGTGAATACTTGTTTGATAGCAGAACATCAGAGCACAAAGCTAACACTGAGCTGACACTGAGCTAGAAAGTCCAGGAAGGTTGACTGCGCTAATTCCCATACATGCACCTGCTGACTAAGTATCAGAGCAATGACAATGTTTTCTATTGTTCTTGCTGCACTCCAGCACATTGCATGAGAAATGAAAGACTAGTTGTGATTGTATCATGGCTGCTTTCAGATTTAAGGTTATTTAATGCTCACATACATAACGTGTTCACGTTGCTATTTCATGTCGTGCTGTATTACACAGTTGTTACTATTATATAACTATTATCAGTTAAAATCATCCTTTCAGGAATGAAAAATTCAGCTGTTTTGTTTTTCAGATGCTGTAATGTAGATTTTCATTTTTACACATTTCTATCATTACAGATTATGACAAATTTCTATTCATTAAAAAACCCTTCAGATTAAGGAAACATTATTTTTTAATTTTAAGTGGATGAAAGCAGATAACCTCTACATATCCTGTCCAAAAAAATAAATAAATAAAAATGTCTTGGATCACTCAAGCACCTTTCAGTAAGTCTGCTGTTGTGTCCATACAGCAGAAGGGTTATGAAAGACTGAGTAGCTGAGTACGCCTCTTGTGGACAATGGAGTGTGTCTGATGGGTGATAACTGGACACAGTGGTGATGCTGAAGCACTGAGCTGCTGTGACCTTGGTGGTGAGGATGAATAGAACTGAGGAGGTGTACAGCACTCTACCCGCCCTAACACATGCTGTGAGAGCATGACAGAGACAGAGAAGCATGAGATCAAATTAACTACACTTTGGCTCTCTTGTTATCTTGTCCTATCTTGACTCATTCTGCCTCCCTCACACAGTATCTCATGGACGCACAAACACCTGACGGTGATGTGCACGCACACACACATAGTGCAGCACCTTATGATATGCATGAGTACATAAACTGTTTCTCCTTTTGTCTCCCCACTTCTCCACACAGAGACCCTCTAATGCATTCAAAGCTAAGCTTCCCTGTGTGTGAAGGTGATCTGGTCTGATAATCAGCTGTGGACCAGATGGAAGAATTGGGAGGTCCAGATAAGGAAAAAGCAACATGGGTTACCAGAAAGGTACACACTGTTTATTAAGGGTTTACTAGGGCAGATGCATTATCAATGGGAGGCTTTCTTTCTATTCAGATAAGCAGGTGTTAATCAAAGATAACACGAGGAACCAGAGGGAGCAACAGCATTATTCTTTACCGCACACCACCGGGTCCAAACAATGACCTTCATGGCAGACTTGTGTGACATGGCATGTCTGCATATGAGGCTGAAAGAAGAGTTCCGTCCCATCACTTCTGTTTCCTTAATGCTGGCAATATGTATGCATGTAGATGCTTATAGGGGAATAAAGCCGTCATAGCTCGAGAGGCATGGTACACCCTGGACAGGTAGCCAGTCTGTCGCTAGGCTAAAACATTTTATTTGACCAAATGCAAATTTGGACCAATTACACATGAACAAACATATTGTGGTTCACACGCTTGCAAATTCAGAAAGCTGATACAGCGTGGGTAATGCTATAAATTTTTGAACAGCCCTGCATATTTCCTGCTCTGTCACAGAGCTACGAATGAGGTCGTACGCACCATGTCTGCATGGATCACATAACGTGAGCAGCAGCAGGAAGAGCTCTACCTACGTCAATGCCTGATACACAACCACACAACTTCTGCCACATATTTGCTTTTTAACATAAAGTAATGTTTCTGCATCTTAGATTTAGACAATAAAAATGACAAGCGACAAGTGGAAACGTTACATGAGTTGGCAAGGTTGGCAAGATATGCAGGAAATCCGGACACAAAACGCCACAAGGTACAATTATCACATTACTCAGCCAGAGTCCGCAATTACAGGCACAGCAGCAGCAGCTTTAAGCCATCATTTAGCTTGGAAACATTGTTCAAAGATAGTGCCGATTGCAATTTAATGAGAGTGGTATCAGTGGCTCTTGATACCAGGTGTCTACAGAACAGATGCTTTACTATCTGTAGCAAACAACAGCAGATAAGCCAAGTACATAAAAAGTACACACTTATAAGCATAAAAATGTATTATGTTCTCTAAAGCATATGTTTGCAGCCCTGATGTTGTCAGTCAGAGGATTGAGAAGGTACCATCAATTTCTCAGTTCGCATTTTTTTTTTTTTAACATTTCTAGGTAAAATACACTGGCAGGAATTGACTGCCAAAGAATTATGCTAATGAGCCAAATTCTAACAATGGAATGGTGCAGGCATCCTGCTTGATAAAGACAGGTAAATAAGAACTGTATTTGTACAGCTATTACAAAAAACTCATTTCAAACGTGCCCGTCAACAAACAGCGGATGCACTTCACAAAAGCCTAATGGGCATCGGCTGGCAGCAAAAAGACTGAAACTATCTGCAAACAATATTTTTTGAAAAACTGCCCACTCAACCCGCTGTCAAAAACCGATCTAAATAACAAGCAATGGGCATCAGTGCTTTTTGTCACAACATGGTACCGGCGGAAAGTCTGAGTAAGTGCAACGGGGCAGTTGCCCCGTGATTGCATCAGTGTCCACTTGTTTCAACAATTTAGATAGCAGAGGAAGCGGGGGGAAAAAACAGTAATGTGAGCAAATGACAGAAGTTAATGAAAAAAGAGAGAAAAGCAGGCTGGGAGGCAGACAGACGACTTACTATAGAAATAACTTTTACTATAAAGGAATCTCAGCTTAGGTTATGATTCAATGTGCCGACTGCGGCAGTGTGTGACAGCGTGACAGGCTTTAAGAGCAACTCTGAAGTTACCTGCAGAGCCAAGTTCAACATCCAAACTGACATTTTCACACAGCCTGCTGGTTTGCAGTTTAAAAACCCAATTTTCTCCCAAATCTAAATAAATACATCCATGTACAGAAAAATCCAGCATCCAAAAGTCGAGCAGATAACACAATAACAGCATGGTGTAAATTCAAATAATAATTTAACACTGCCAATCATTGCCTTATTAAGTATGAACGTCTCGGTCACAACCTCCGCACACACACACACACACGGGACGATGAGAGTAAAAGAAAGTCCTGCTCGGTTTTTGTGGACGCCACTTTGTGCGATCTGGTAGCGTTTGAAAACAGCTGCCAGCTCCATTTCTGGCTCTGACTGTGGTTCTGATAAACCTGAGCTGTTTGCAGATTGCCCTGCTCTCAGGAAACTATTTTAGCCCGCGAAACGGTGGAAGCAGTAAAAGATCCCAAAATTACTCACCCAAGTACGACAAACAACAAAGAAATCACCTGGTTGCCTGTTTTGTTTTTTTTGTATTTCTCTGATATATTTCTTTCTCATTGACATTGCAGTTTGTCTAGCCAGTTCTGTTGTGGTCTTACGGTATTTGGGGGGGGGGGGGGGGGGGGGGGGGGTTGGGGGGCCCCAATGTTCTCGGGAGGGCGGGTTGGGAAGGGGGGAGGGGGGGGGGGGGGGGGTCAGGGCAGGGTTGCAGGGCACCAATGTTCTCAGGAAGCGCTGTATGACATGCTGGAGACGAGTCAGAGAGCTCTGCACAAGTCTGGCATCTCACAGATGGCAGAGTGCCCAGGGCACAGCATCACCTCTCCAATTAGGACAGCAGGAAAGCAGGCTCCCTGCTACATCATCTACTATACACACCACTGGAAGTTCCTGTTCTTATACAAAATGGATCATCCCTGAATTGTTGTAGAGTTAAGAATCGGAAAACTTTGACAGCTTTTACTTCATGGCAAGTTTGAGGTGGAACTTGAGGTGCAACTCAAACTGTTAAGTGACTCATGGAGTTGACAGCAGGACAATTGGATGACACATTTAATCATGTCACAAGCTTCTCTAACAGGCTACAAATTATATATCTTACTAGTTATTCTCTAAAATGTGGATTCCATACCAATTAGGAATAGTTTTTACCACTTCACAATTCTGATATAGTATAGGTGGCCCTTCTGATGTGTAGCACCCAACTTCTCATTACTGGAAGCACTCTGGTTTAGGTGAGGTTGGTGCATACAGAGCGCATACGAGTCTGGACACATGACATCCATGCTGCGGCTCTGAATTCACAGGGCAAAAAAAACCCCTCCTCCTCACATGGGGGCCACAAGACATTACACAGACTTTGTTAAAGACTGTCCGATGTCCAGTCCAACAGACATTTGCATTCTCAGATACAGCTCCACAGTGGGATGTCAAAAAAAGTTCAGGGCTACAGAGCACGTGTGAAAGCAGGTTAGGTATTAGTACGAGACAGAAAGTTTCCTCTTAATGAGAGCGCCTCGGGGCTTTTAAAATTTTGACTCTATCATATTCCCTCTGATCATGCTTGATCAGAGCACAAAAACTGAGCAGCGAGAGCGTGAAGGAGGAACAGCTGAGGCCAAGCGCATTTCAGTGCAACTCTAAAGAGGAAATAATACGTTTTTACCTCACAGGAGTCAGTGTTTATTATGCCGCATCACTGCGCATCATATGAAGTCAATGACTAATATCTGTGAACACACTAAGAATTGTGTGAGTTATCAATGCAGCAGCACGGGGGCATTTTATAGTAATTTCTTGCTGATCAGCATTTTTAATGTACAGTGCTGTGAAAAAGTGTTTTTCCCCTTCATGATTTCAATACTAGATAACCCAAGAAAATGCAGCTTTTAAGAGGGAAAAAAGCTACACAAACCTACCTGGCCCTATGTAAAAAAAAATTGTTGTCCCCCTTGTTAAATTCATGAGAACCATTATCCACAATGGAGAAAACTCAGAAGAGTGGTGAACCTTCCCAGGAGTGGCCTTCCTACTAAAATCGCCCCGAGAGTGGATCGGTGACTCATCCAGGAGTTCACAAACCCAGAGCAACATCGAAAGAACTGCGGGCCTCACTCGTCTCAGTTAAGATCACCATTCATAATTCAGCATTACGAAAAAGAGTGGGTAAAAATGGCATCCATGGCAGAGTTCTGAGGCAAAAACAGCTGCCGACCAAAATAAACACAAAGGCGCACAAAACATTTGATGATCGCCAACATCGTCGGGAAAATACTCCGAGGACTGACGAAGCAAAAGCTGAACTTAGCCTGTCAGACAAGCCGCAAACCACTAAAAGAAAATTTTTTTTTTCCAGATGTGTCAGAAAGACAGATGAGAGGAGAAATATGATAGACACTAACAAGGAAACCAACGTAATGATCAGCTGTGGAGTGTAACCAATCAGGGTACAAAGTGTAGCAGAGGCCACGACGAGCAACTATGAAGACAAAAGGAGAAGGACAAAGATCACACAGCAAAGGGATTTCCAGAAAAATAATTGCTGATTACAAATCAGGTCAAACTGAGAGAAAGTGGTAAATTTATCATGATATATATCATTCTTTGACATGTCACAGAGGAGGTGGAGGCCAGTCTGTCATTGACTTAACTACTCAGACGATATTGACTTCATGCTCAGGTTCACTTAGCAGGCATCTTCCTGGCCTGATATATGGAGGTCTTTATTGACATGAAACACACACGCACACACACACACACGCACACACACACACAGACGTGGATGGCAGGCATCTTCCTGGCCTGATATGTGGAGGTCTTTATTGACATGAAACACACACGCACACACACACACACGCACACACACACACACACAGACGTGCAATCTGGCATCCAAACACTCTCACAGATGTGCAACATGCCCTGAGACGCTCTCTCTCTCTCTCTCTCTCTTCCTCACTCTCTCACACACACACACACACACATAGTATACAACACGTAACAGATGGGTACACATCACAACCTCTCTTTAGACACACACACACCTGTCAGGTTATGTAGTGGAGATGCTCGCTGATGGATGGTCTCTGTTTGGCAGGTCTTCTCTGTGTTGCTGTTCTAACGAGGCGACACACTGTCCGCACTGACACAACCAGGTCAGCCTGGGTCAGAGGCAAGTTCGTCAATTGCTAACCCACATCCATAAATAACCACAAGGTATTAGGGCAGAGCCTCGTTTATTTTCCTGTTGGACCTGTAGGCGATCAGGTAGTTCAATCAAGAGTGCGTTCTGACTCAAAAGCCTCAGAGAGCCTCTCTCAAACAGCACTGATGGAGTTAGCACGAATAATTAGGCATTCAGCAGCACGGGCAGAGTTAAAGCAGCTGACAAGCTGCTGTCAATCGTTGCACTGAGGCAGGGCCATGGAACAACAAATGAGGAAGATGCATTCTTTTTTTAACTTTAACTTTAACAGCAAAATGGGTCTGCTGGCACAGCTGCACATCAGTGTCAAAAATAATGTCGGATATGGGCAGACATGTTGGTCAACGAGCGATTGGTTAAGAGAAATCAAATCCCCTCTTCTGAAGAAAGTCAGAGTGGATGCGCTGTCAGAGAAGTTGCCAATTTTGTCAGATAACAGGCTAATATGAGTGCACAACTAGAGTATGAGAGCTACAAAGACAACGCTGGTAAAACTGTCAAAAACCACAAAATCTCACAAAAGAAACACCACACCGTGCCGTCACAGAAAAATTAGGTTCTGACTGGTGAACAAACCGCCAAGTGGGGAAAAAGCACTCAGTGTCTTGAGAAAATTTGGGTTCAATACATAATGAGTTATTCATTTCACAGACAACTTGCCAATTTTAAAATGAAATCATCCAAGACCTCATAAACGCACAATTAGTCTTGACAGTGTCACTGAGCTCCATATTGGAGCCCTGAGCTAAACTAAACTGAATCAGAACTAAACAGAATTTATCAGTTTTTCATCAATGAGTTTCTTATGGGCATTCATGACCCTTGGAACATGTGCTGCATCAAATACTTGGCCTGCAAGGTTTATTTATAATATGCTAACAAACACCTACACTGAATGATACTAGCTGTACAACTGGGAAAAACAATCTGCCCCCGAGGGCTGAATAGCTGTCTTAGCCATCAGACCAAAGGAAGAATCCTCTTGTTCTCCTCTTGTTTTAATACCTAAAACAGTGTTTGGGGGAAAAAAAAATAGCTTTACCAAATCCAAAAATTACAATACTTCTCTCCACTCTCCAAAACGTTTTCACATTGCCACTTTGAGCTGCGGTGAAAATTTAGGAGACAAAAGTGATCTCTGCAAACACTCCCCTTTGGTTATGTCGTTTTAATTTATTTATTTCCTAAATATCCTGTCAAAGTAATCTAATATGCCAGACTGCTAATAAAGCACCTCTCACCTGCCTGACTTCATTTGACTTGCTAATCAAACTTTGCTGTTATCGGGGCTTTAATTAAAAAAAATCCTTCACGTTGAAAGTAAGCAAAACACTTTTTGTGTGTTGCAGGATATGTAAATTCAATTTGGTTTGCACGTAATCTCGTGACTGTTTGTTACGCCCGATGTGTCCCGCTGCAGTCCTCTCTCAGTGTTGCAGACACGCGTGAGCAGCAGAGTTGTCATTTATTGCACTGCTCAGTGAATATGTTACCTTCATGCTATATTGGGCCGAGCCCAACACTGCAGCTCATTTGTCCTGCCCATCACATGCAGCACTTTTCATACTGAACAGAACATGAAGTTCCTTATTGCCCCATATGTCCTGATAAATAAAACATTACGATTGACAGATCTATAGGTGTACATACAAAAAAAACGTGTGATTGGGGTTGTCATGGGGAAAATTTTGACCCCATCCTTCAACCACAGCAGTAATGGCAAAGAAGTTATTTCTTGAAAACGTTAAAACGTTAAACAAATGTTCCCAATTAGTCATAATTACTAGTGAGGCGAGAGGCTTTGCTGTGCAAAGTTGTGTTATTGATACTTTTTTCACAGCCTGATGCGTGATGTCGCTTTATGGAGCTAAAGTTATTCCAGCTTACTATTGTTGCCAAACCTCAACTTTTGATTAGCTGCTTAGTTTGTCATAACGGCCACATGAACTGCTGGACAGCTGATAGTAGCTAAAGATAATAACTTCACACCGGGTGACAAGTTTGCAATGAGTGAGCTGCGTACACGGCAGGGACACGAGATGAAGAAAGATTCGAAGGGCTTCGGATACACACACATTCAGACAGCCTGCACCTCGCTGGACAAACTGAAGCTAACAGACTGCAAATCATACACCGTTCGTTGCGTCTAACTGTTGTGACGGGAGGCTAAAATACATGGACTACTCTTCCAAACAACTTCAAACTCAGCGGTGCATTTCCTGGGGTGCTCAGAAATATATACCCCCAGCTCTAAAGCAAATCAGATAAACAGTTAAAAAAACAAACAAACAGAGAAACACACACACACACACACGCATCCTTTGCTTATCAGAGCGATATCAGCATCATAAAACAGTCGCATTAACTCTGGACTTCGGTAATAAACTCATTTAACACCTTTTTGTCTTTGTCAGCAAAAACTGAGCTGTCACATTGTATTAAACTGTTTGCAGGGGAAAAAGAGAGCAAAGAGTGTTTGAACTAACATTAGTCACACAATCGGTTTCATCAAATCCGGCGCGGACACAGGCGTGGCGGAAAGAAAGAAATTAAACGCAGATACAAGTGTTAAAGAATCAGCAATGCAGCACATACAGTAAGTGACAACAATCAAATGCAGAAAACCTACTCTTAAGGAAAAGTCACACACACCAAGTGAATGCAAACATCTTTTACTGTTAAGGCAGAGCACTGACTCAGGGTCACAAAGCTTTATCGCTGTCCAAGCGTTCCCGTGAAGCAGCCTCGACAGTATTAAGCATATGCACAGTCCGGTTATCTGAGTAATGTGGAATTCAACAATATTCAGCCTCCTTCCCTTCCAAGCAGCCTTGGTGAACTGAACGTGTTATCTATTAATTAATTTAATTAATTTAAATATTCCAAAATCAAATCAGTTGTATCATTTTGAAGAAGTAAAGGCGTAACTGGTAGCAAATCAGACTGAATCTGAGGCAACAGAAAAGACCAGATGGGCTTAGATGGACAAATAAAGAACACAGTGGCAGTTCATTTTATCCCATTACAGACAATGATGTGCGAGCGCACATTAAACAGTTGTCCAATGGTCTGTCTAGCCTCTCCAGAAAGAGGTTACCAAGTACAAATTGAAGCTGCGCTTATCACTTGAGTGATAACAGATTTGGGGATGACCACAGGGTCAACGCCGGTTATCAACAGTCTCACCTCTTCTTCTATTTAGGGTGAGGTAAGATCTCATTGGCCCACAACAGAATGTCAAATAGTAATTGTAAAGCTCCTCACTTTCTTCCAAGCGTGAGGTTACGACCTGCACAACGCAGGTGTGCTTTACCCACTGCGACCAACAGAGGAGGATGTTGTTCCAGTTTTATGCCGTTTCATCTTTCAGTGAACTCCGAGCACTTCAGTACTTATACTCCATTAGAATTTCTTGACTTGCTTTAATGCATTTTTCCAGCCCTAGAATTCTCTGCTTTCACATATTCAAAGACACTGCCTACATTCACCGCACCAAGTCTGACACTTCGCCTGAGGTCACATCTGCCTTTGAATATATTCTCTCCCCCGACCCCTCTATCTGGCTTCCAATCCCTGTATCACAAGGCCAGGACTGTTAATGTGGCACCCTGGGGCAGCTACTGGAAGACTTTACAAAGTCATAACTGAGTGAGCTCATAAAGACTGAGCCGTGAGACACAGGCTCAAGTTGTAGTTTGCACATGACCGAACTCGTCCTTCAATTAGGTGCACGATCCGAAGGTTCACAGATCATAAAAAATGCCAGTTATTTAATACAATTAAATATATTTAAAAGCTATCTTGAGTTTTACCTCTGTGAATGATCCTCTGAAGAGAACGGCATAATGGGAGCTGTGAAAATGCTGACGCAGCCCAAAAACAGCTTCTGTTCTTTGCTGACTTTTCATTCTGGTATCACTGCATCATCAATGGATTAGGGAGACAGGAAGAGCTATTGTACAGGACGCTGACACACACGCGTGCGCGCACACACGCACGCACACACGCACAGCAAATAACTAATAAAAATGAAGGTGACCTAACTAGAAAATCCAGCGCCGTGTAGCAATTTTGATTCGGTCTCAGACTCGCTTTACATAATAAGACAAAGTTTGAGCCCTCCTGCTAAGATGGTTTGAAAAACGTTCTAGACTGCGGTGCAGCTTGTGCGCAAAGCCAAAACATTAGACTAACTTTATCACATGCCATGATGTATTTACTGGCATTCTGAAGTTCTTTGTAAGAAAACAGAAGTGAAACTATCAAAATGTGGGCATAAAATAGCACAACGAGCTCATCTTTGAAAGAGAAAAGACATGAGCTCATGGCTCACTCATTTGACTGGCATTTCTTTTAGTCATGCCATCCGGCAACAACGTTACTCGATTACCTGTTTTCTCACACACAATACAGAAGGAGGCGGCACTGTTCCCTGGCAACAACTGCTTACTCCTATTTACAAAGAAAAAATGAAACAAATAAACCATTAACTACACAATAGTGAGGAAAACATCAAAGGAACTCACATCAAACCCATTTAAAGAAGGCCTAAATATGATTCCCATAAGCATGCCGGTTACCAATCAGTTCTCTTATTTAAGTCACATGATTTCTTCACTTATCTTCAAAATAATAAATCAAACAGACTCACACAAACAGTTCCCTGACATCAGGTTATGCTGGAGATGGGACCTAAATGGCAAAGTGGTCTACAAGTTTTGAGGGGTGGAGATGGGACAAGGATGTGACATGCAAACTGCATCAAGCCAGGAGAAAAACTGAAACTGTCTACTGCTGCTATGAATGCTACATTAAATCTCCCCAAGCACCCCCTAAAGTAATGTCCTCGACTATATAATAGTGTATTTAGCGTAACGACACATAAATTGCTGTATTTAACTGTTACCAAACATTTAGGAACACTGCAACAATCTGCTGGCACAGCCTGCAGAAATGAACACGGAAAACCTTGAGCGCTGACACTTTTTAGTCGTGATGTTTCAGCACTTTTGAGTTTTTGTTGTGGAAAAGTGGCACTGGCAAGGGACATGCAGTTCTCCATGTTGCCTCCGTCGGGTTATGTTTTGCTTGCGTGTGGACAGGGGAAGTGGAAAATGAGGTTAGTAAGCAGACGATGGCATTAAAGCAGCTGGAGCAGAGATGACCCCAGCATGGACTTTGGCAGTCTCGGATATCTGTTCACAGAAATAGAAGTTATGGAAAAGAACAGGAGAAGAAGTGGGAGCACTTGAAACTGCAACAGAAGGACCAACAGAAGGAGGAGACGGGACAGTAGAAGAAGAGTGGAGGAAGGTGTGAGAAAAAATGAGGTGAAAGAAGAGGAAAAATAAAGAGCAGTCAGAAGTTCTGGGTGAGTAGCTAAGAAATGATAGGAAATGAAGGAGCTACCAAAATAGCTACATATTTGGAAACCATGCCAACATGCATCTTGGGGAGAAGCAAATAATTTACATAGCAATGACCCTGATCTGCTGGAAAGACTTAGCAGAAGAGAGATGGAGGGAGGAGCGGGCAGTTGCGGAAAAGGGGTGTTCTGATCTATTCTTGTCCCGACCCCACCACCCCCCATCGAAACCGGACCTCAGACCAGCCAGAGAGGGGCTCAGCGTGAGAGTGCGGTCACGTGTTTTAGCAGGCAGCGTGATAAAGAACTTGTTTCTGAAGATTTGATCACTTTAAATCAATCCCTCTGTTTTCTCTCATTAACATAGAGCTTGTGGCTTGCGGGCAGACGTGCTGTTCACTGCTACGTCTTCACAAACAACCTATGGAAACCCACCCCCACAGAACACCGACAATCCACCTCCACTTACCATAAAATATTTTATTCACCACAAAAACGGTTTAGCGTAGGCTCAAATAATATAAAGGGGGGGGGGGGGGGAGGGAATACATCAGTTCTTTGCAAAGGCAAGAGAAGCACAGATGTCTAAGATAAAGATGATCATTACTCTCCTGTCCAAACG
>VUQK01008682.1:2412-15476 GCA_015106715.1 Bujurquina vittata | reverse complement strand
ATGACCACAAAAAAGGGTGTTAGGGTGGGGCAAAAAAAAAAAAAGGGGGGGGGGGGGGGGTGAGTAATACATCAGTTCTTTGCAAAGGCAAGAGAAGCACAGATGTCTAAGATAAAGATGATCATTACTCTCCTGTCCAAACGCACACAGTTTCTAGTTCCTCAATCAAAACCCGTTTACGGAGATTTGCCACTGACAACCGAACAAACACGCACGCTTTCTGGTTGTCTTTACAAAGAAATATTCTCCCGCTTTCACATCCATCAACCTAAAATCAGTTATTATGATTTACGTCTTTAATAACACATTGTGCACTGCATGATCAGAGTATTACAAGATTCCATCATTCAGTTTTACGCTGTGGCCTGTTGTATAATAAATAAAAAAAGCTACTTAGATTGAATTGTTGTCAGCCTATTTGCAAAGGCAATCAACTTGAGCGTCTGTAAAAAGAACACAATTACCCATAAAAGACAGAACTGTATAAAGAGCGACCCTGTAAATAATCTTGGATGGCTTTCCTTTCTTGCCATATCACACACACACACACACACACACAGAGTGCAGAGGAGATATTGATACCGCTCTGCTTAATCTGCCCTCACACTCATACCTCGTACCCATGCCTCATCAACTGCCTCCTAAGAAACACATTCACTTGCTTGTCTTTCCATCATTTTACAGGACATTTTATTACGACATGTACACATACGCCAAGAAGAAATATACTATCATTTACAGCGCGGAATGGACCAACACTGTTGCCAGTGCACCTTAAATCAAATCTTTTATAGTGCTGTACTTTATAATTCATGTTATGGAGAAATATTTTTTTGTCACTTAAAGGGAGGCAGATGCCTACAATGCGACTATGTAAGCAGGCTTATTTTCTTACATCGTGACTAAAACACACACACACACACACAGATTCAGAACAAACTGCCATGTGTACCAGTACAGCAATTACTATAACCAGAGGATAATTCAGCTTTGCCTTGCACGTCTGACACATACCCTAACATATCATTTTCATGATGTTTCAAGCTTTACTGTAACAAATACACAGCACCGTGTGTTTGTGTATTCCATACATGCCAAACCGAAAGGAAGTATTCAATATAAAGAAGAGAAATCAGAATAAGAAAAAGTAACCATCCTAGGTAAGGTGACAATAGCAACCTTGCAATGTTAGCTTTTCCACTGGCTCCCTCTTTTGGAAAGAAGCATGAGTTGAAACAGTTGTTACCTAAACTGCCGTCACAGAGAGGCACCATGCTGGATGCGTCATTTGCTCGCCTATAACCATATATGACACACACACGTGACAGTGATTGCATGACCCAAAGTCGTGGTTACCTGAAAGGCGATGCTGCTTGGTGCTTACTCTGTTGGTGTTTTGCACAGTGCAACAAAGCTGGAGCATAGCAAACATGGTGAGGATCATGACCACACTCTGCAGCAGCAGGGTCAGCTCAAACTGCTTCCCTATCCTGCAAAAACAAGATCAAAACAACCTGAATCAATCAGGACTTTAGATACAGCGTTACACTGCAACTGGTCTGCACCTTTAAAAGCATTAAAAGAGGAAAACAAAAAGACAAAAAGACAAATACTTTCTCACCAGAAGAATATACGCAAGATGTTGGCTATGAGCAGCACTAGACACACTCTGGTGGAGAATCCCTCAGTGTTGCCAAGTTTCTGGATCTCCTGGTACTGTGGCACATAAGGTAGGGCTCCCCCAAACACCATTACAAAGGATGCCAGCCAGGACAGCAGTGACCATGAGCCCTCCATGTCCTCCTCCTGGAGAGCCACCCCTGCATCCATCACAGCGAAGGAATCTCAGGGGTCTTCAGGAGATCTAGCTGTGGCACCTGGGAATCTGTCAGACAACAGGCCACTGTGAGAGTAATCAGAGCAATGGGAGTTCAGCAGAGTTATCACTAATGGGCGTTATGAGGCACCCAGAGTCACTAACCAGAGATTAACATTGCCTGAGTGCCAAACAGAACTGAAACATATTAAGCTGATTACATTTAAATGCCTCACTCACGTCTCTCACAGTGCGTCTCATTCTACGACATATTGCTGGGAAGTTAATACACAGTGATTTTGTCCTTTCAATATAACTCAAACGTGGCGTCTATATTTTTACATGTAAATTATGATTTCATGAGTCCCTACCCTCTCTCCTACTCTATTACAAGTCAAAATGCCTGCCAAGTTTCTTCTTCTTTGTGACAAAATGTACTTTTGAATGAATTCTTTAACATTTAAAAGTCCATTTGAAATTTAAAAATGTATACATCTCTTTTTAGCAGTTTCTATTATACAGTACATCAGCAATACAGTGGATACATTTCAGTCCTTGACCATGTGGTACTCTAATCTGCTCTGCATATTTAAGACGGTTAAGCTATGAGACCAGACATTTCTCTTTAGCTACTGCATGTTGTTGGCAAAATTCCGCACGCTTGCTTGTTCGTCTGTCAAAGCAGCTGTTAACTGTTTATCACTCAGTTTTTGTGTTTATTTTTCATTGTGTAAAAGACACAGTGTCTTCCAAATACAATTTTAAAATGTCAATTTTCTTGTTTATATTTGTTTATTTCAATCAAAAATAATTGAATAGCACATGTAGCACTGTGCATAAATACTCAGACAAGCTCCGTGGTTATAGGCAGGCATACTCATGATTGAAAGCAAAATCGTGATAAAGAAAACACTGCTTCTCATCCAGGTTTCCCACAGTTGCACAATAAATGGACCCACTACTGCGCTACTTTAATTAAAAAGTTAATTCACTACATAAATATTTAGTGGGCAGACAAGTAACATTTTTAATTAAAAAAAAAACAGCAAATTATTTTTTTTTATTATTTAAACATGCAGTCTCACAGATTTGAAAAAATGTATTTTACAAATTAGCTGCCACATATGAGAACAGGGATGATAAGTGTGTGAATTAGAGTCAAAGATGTGGGAATGTTCAGCGAGACAGGACATGGCCTGCCAGAAAAGGTTAGTCAACAGACACGAGAGGCTGGCACGGGGGGCCAGGGTGGATGTGTCAGTATTAGCTGCCACAGCGTTTAGATAACTAGTCTTAAGTTATCATTAAACTAATGATCACTATGAATTACTATGGCTACTTGGTATGATGCTTCATGCAAAGTAGTAAATTCTCCTTTTCCCCAGTGATCTACTGAACAGTTTTAAATACATTTCAGCAAATGGAAATCAGCATGTTGTTCCTCGGTACACGTGGTGTGTACACAAAGCCATGACCTGCACATTCTGAGCAAACAGTGACAAGTGCAGGAAGCTATTAAGGTGTGAATCTTGTGGCCACTGTTGGAGTCTTTCTTGTTAAGTAGTCACCGTGTAATTATTTTTATTATCAAATCTTAAAAACAACCAGAGCCTCAGCTGACAATTCATTCAAGTTTGGAGATCCAGTTAACACTGGGTCAAAGCAGTTTTGCCACACAATGAAAACCTCACCAACAGCTTCTCTGACAATATGACTGCTGATACCATTTTTTTTTTCTTTCACACAAAAGCAGATGCACTGAGTAGAACAGCCTAAAACCAGCCTGATTACTCATAAAAGGTCTGCATGCAACTTATTTGTAATAAGAACATAAGGACTGTAAAGGCATCAGTGTTCGAAAAAGCATTTCAACAATGCAAAGTGAATGCAAACCTGCAGCAGACCTTTAACACATTCCATAAAAAAAAAAAAGTTTATACATGTTTTCCAAAGTTAAATATTATTCAGGATATTTAACAATCCAGGGCGTCTGCGGCTGTTTCCCTCTGCCCGGTGCTGAAGTTAACCATCTCACAATCGTGGTCTAAATGCGATGGACCACATCTGATTACTGAACAAGCTCTGTTACGTAAGCAAAGCATACCTCCTTTGGGTTGGGTTAACATGCCTGAACTTCCAGACATCAGTTTTAGGCTACTGTGCCAGACTTACTGTAAGAATGTGCAAAAAAAAAACAAAAAACCCAGCAATCATAACGTGTTCTTACAATGTTATAAAAGGAAACAGGGCGTTTCGCGTGTGCCTATGCAAATAACAACTTCTAAGGTAAATTTTTAAACCACTTGCGAAAGTCTGCATATTTCTACAGTAGGATTTTTCTACAACAGCACACTCACTACACGCACAGTGCGCACTGGGACTAAGACTGACGCTCCTTATAAGGATTTTATACCCTTTTAAGCGGCACAACATTGTATAAACATATTTTTAAACTTCCAGCTTTACTTACCAGTGGTTTTCATCCACTTTTTTTCCCGTTTGTAAAAAAAACAAACAAAAAAAAAATACACACACACGCACACACCCGCACGAAACACACCGGGCTCCTCTGGCAGCTCCAACTTTAAAATCTCAACTCGACAACAGGAGGAGAAACGTGCGCCCGCAGGCAGGAGCACATGCACGCGCATAGATACATAGCCTTTTGTTTTTTCAGTTTTTATTACAGGTTTATTAATGCTTTACGTGGATGTCGCTATGCTCTGAGCGGCTAATGGGAAGCAGTCTACTGCAATGAACAAATATCTGAGTGACAGGAGTTTCCTTTCTCCAAGTAAATAAATGCCCCAGCACGATACTCTCCATTCAAAACTTATACTACACTGGCACAACTCTCGCGAGATTTTCCGCGTTGTGGAACAGCTGACTGTGCTGTGGGTGTTGTGCGAGATTGCTTACTTCGCGAAGATAGCAAAACAGTCGCTAGATAGCGTTTTGAATTTTCGTGCTGTTTAGGCGCTGATAAACATTTACATCACAACATGGCCGAGACGGATCCCAAATCGGTGCAGGATCTTACCAATGTGGTGAGTCGCGATCGCGAGGCAAGCTAGCTTTAGCCACAGTAGCTTAGCGTCAGCTAGCAAAGCCAATAAGAAAGCTAGCGATGGCAAGCTATCTGAGCTAGCAGAATTGAGTGCTTATGAGGGGATTCATGCCACTTGTTTCTTGTGTAAAACAATGCAAACACAAGTAGACACACAGATTCAAAGGATGTGTGTGTTTAGCTTGTTTATTTAAACAGTAAGCCCAGATTTTAGTTTCACACATTATGTAATGGTCAGCCGGTCATGTAAATGACATCACCAAAATACAACCGAGTAAAACTGCACAGAATTATATAAAAGTTAATCTAAAGTCTCTATATATTTAAATTATCAGGCACATGTGAAATATATTTTTCCTTGTCCACCTATTGAATAACGTGCAGTTTCACTCCTCGACCTTAAATTGTACCACTCGTATTTCTGATCCTTTTTAATGTCTCCGACTGTACGACAAAGATAGCGTGGGCAATGCTTCTCAATGTTGCCATAGAGATGGGGGTCAATGAGAGACATTTAGCTTCAGTCACCGTGGCAAACATTTAACAACCACCCCCGGTAGTTTGAGTCATTTTTGTTATGCATTCTGTAGTTTTCTACATTCTTATTCACACACGTTTAGAGAAGTTGTGGGTTAAAGCTTAAAGCCTTCATAACAAGAGCACAGCTTTGTGCTTTCCATCTGTATTTTACACTTATTTTGTTGTGCTACCTGACTAGTGTTTCCGTCTGAGGTCCAAGCAGGGTAAAATCAGCCACTGAGGATTCCACTGTTATCTGATGAATACATTAGGCGAAGGGGATGCAGAATTTATTTTTGCTGCTCTCGTTGTGCAGGTGCACTTGTTACAGTGAATCAAAGAGTGATTATAAAGCTTTTCAGTTGTTGGCAAGGAAACAAAATCACAGTTGTTTACACTTTAATGAGTCATAGACCATTAAAAGAGAAATGCCCCCCCACCCCCATTTTGCAACTTGTGTCTGACAGTGTTAAGACTTTAAGTTACAGCTCTAGAAATTCAACAGGTAAATTGCTCCTGTTTCCAATGCATTCATTTTCCCCTTGGCTTTACACATTTTTGCCATTTCCCCCTGTTCCTTCCACAGGTTCAGACACTGCTGCAACAGATGCAGGACAAGTTCCAGACCATGTCAGACCAGATCATTGGAAGGAATATCCTAACAATCATCTAAAACACTCAATATCAGTTGTTTATTGATTATATGCATCAGAGTTAATAATTATAGGTTGGATCATTTGTGATTTCTTCCATTTCTCACATTCTCTGACTGTGATCTCTGATTGTAATTACCTGCCTTAACCAATTCTCCACTCGATGAAATGAGCACGCGTATCGATGACTTGGAAAAAAACATTGCTGACCTGATGACCCAGGCTGGTGTTGAAGAAATCGAGGCAACACCGGAAAAGGCTAAAGAGGGTCAAGGATCATAATGAAGGTAAAAGGAAGTAGCTGATATATGTAGCTTCCCATCCAAAGCTCATAACCATTACTTTGTCAAGTTTTCTGTAAATATATTTTGAATGTAGTCTCTAATACAGTGCACTTTTTTCGCTTTTGTCTCCACAGGTTCCTAAATCATAAAGCGTGAAGTCGGTCCTATATTCAGGAGCAGCAGACTTTTTCATTCGGAAAATGACTTCTATTGATTTGGTGTGTTGTTGTGTGAAATGCTTTTTTTATATATTGTGAAACGGTTATGTAATGACTTGAAAAGTTGAACGTTACTTGTAAGCTAGAATAGTGTGACATGCCCTTCAGAACCTAAAGTGTTGATGTGCAGGAATCCTTGGAGGTCATTTTCATATACATGTATAGAAGTAATTTCATTCCTAGATGTGATGGCTGATGGTAACAGTTTTGCCCTAGCCTCTGAGAAGTTCAACCTGCAGGCTAACAAGCCAGTAGAACCTCCAGTCCACTGTCCACACCAACACGGGGACAGTGAATCTAATGCTTGCAGTGTTTCACATTTGAGCACTGTTGCAACCATTGTGTGGGATGCATTCCAATCCTGATAGTCTTCTATTAAAGCTCTTTAATACACTGCTTTTTTGTCGTGTATGGTAAATATTTGTAAAGAGGGGTGTACTACGAAGCAAGATTTGTGGGTTAGCAAGCTATGTTGAGCTTAACCCCTTTGAATGTATGCATAAGATAAAATACAGGAATTTTGGTGGAAAAAATAATCTGTCCCCATAGCCGTTTTAGGTAGGAGATGCTATATATTGTACTGTAATATTCATTTCTAACTGTAGAAAGTGTGCAAAATTTTGTATGCAGCGACAAAAGGGGTTCAAGTTAGTTTCCGGCGTCATAAAAGCAAATCTCTTTTTACCTGGCTAAGTCACCGTGGTAACGCATAACCCAGATGGCAGCAGGTTATATTCAGTTTCAGTTTAAAATCATCAAAGTGCCACATTTTCACTGATTTTTATTTACAGCATGTTTTAAGTGCGATATAGATTCTCAGCTGGGGGAATACGTTTTATATGTCCCAAGTCGTTAAGTACTAGAACCACTAAATGAAGTACAAACTGCATGACGTATTGTGTTATGTGCATTCTGGTGAAGCAGAAAAATCCGTTATCCTTGCTGCCACGACTCCTTTACACTGCTAGAATTGCAGCTATTGTACTAGAATACAGAACACATACCAAGAGTACCTATTCATCCATCCTCTTCTACTTATCCTGTTCAGGGTCGCGGGGGGGTGGAGCCTATCCCAGCTGTCATAGGATGAGAGGCAGGTACACCTGTGCAGGTGTATCTGCACAGGTGCAAATGCTTCATTGCTCGTTTACTTCTTGTATCAGGAAAGGTAAATCTGCATGTGATCCGTATAATCTCACACAACTCATCCAAATCTGAAATATCCTGGAAATCATCATCACAACAACAACAACAACACAAAGATAAGCAAAAGAAAACCCTCCTGCTGCCACCAGGTGAACACAATCAAGGTAGGCCCACAAAAATGTTACAAAACAAACTTACACAAATATCATAAACCAAAGTTAACATAATAATCGGTATCATCATAAACCCATACATGTGGTATAGAAATACTTCAGACTATCAAAATTAGAGATAAGCAGGCCGTGCACATTTAGAGTCACAGATCTCAGTGTGCACCTCCCACTGGCTCGGCGCCCTCTCATTTACAGGAACCCGTCTGTATTTACAGCTTATCAAACTCAAACATGAAGGAACCTTCACAGCGGTCAACATTAGTTTGGACCCTGGCTCTCACACAAATACACAAACAGAGCTGTTTTGTGTTATTACCTCGCAGGCCGGATCCTGCAGAGCCACGGGGAGGTAGAGCAGGTCACCTAGTTGATCGGAAGGTCGGCGGTTCGATTCCTGGCTTCTCGGGGCAGCGTGCCAAAGTATCCTTGGGCAAGATACTGAAGCCCAAGTTGCTCTCCGACGCAAGTGTTGGAAGTGTAGATAAAAGCACGTAGCTTGGGGGAATGCAGACATGCTGTGTGAGCGCTTTGAGGGCTCAGTCAGAGTAGAAAAGCACAAGAACTACCATTTACCATCCGAGGTCTCCTTACTGTTCAAAGCTCACAGAGATGCATGTGGAGAGCCCCTGATCTACACGTGCCACAAAGATGCTGACATTAAATGACTTTCAAATATTTTTAGCCTTTATTTTCCTATGATTTTTAAACTGGGATTGAAGTGATCACAACTGTTGTGATGCCTTCAGCCTCCGGCTTCCAGGTAACAAGGAAATGATGTACCTTCACGGAACTCCCTGATTGGCTAACTTGAAATTCTGAGTTACCAAAAGCTTCCTACAATCTCATTAGTTTCTTCTTTGATATGAAAGCGAACCAGAGATGCAGAGGCTGCTGCAGAAAGGCTTAACTCAGGATAGATGACAGCGAGACCACAAGAAACAGAAATGGTGACAGATTGAATTTATTTTTCCCGGCACAAATCAGCTGTTATCAGACCTGAACAGTACAGTCAGTGATTACGAGCACGAGTTACTGCCTTTTGTTTCTCACGGATGTTTTCAGCTGCAAATCCTCCCAGACTGTACAGATTGGACTCGGTGGAACCAGGAAGCACTTATTATGCTTCTGTTCTAAGTAAGGTGAACCGTATTCAGCCTATCATTCAGGCTTCCACATCAGAGTCTGGATCAGAACCACAGTCGGGATCAGAACCACAGTCTGGATCAGAGCCACAGTCTGGATCAGAGTCTGGATCAGAGCCAGAATCACACTCAAAGTCAGGGCCGGTGTCCATGATGGTTGGAGTCCTAATATTTGTACAGTCCTCGAAGTCTGTAGCAAACTCCAGGAACTTCCTTCGTACTGTTTCATTGCCGATGCACAGCGCCCCGCCTCGTCTCTCGTACTGGGTTTCAGCCCGGTTTACATCACCTATACAGGTCCAGGGTTTGTTCTGGTCTTTGGTCACACACCACTTTGAGTGGTCATTTTTGGGACCCCACTCCCTGCCATCACCCAGAACATTTTTTATTGTTTGAATATTGTACACTTCATAATGGGGCTCTGAACAGTAGGAAGGTTCCCGGCCTTTCTGTGCGTTATACCAGGTCTGCACATACACTGGACTCTTGACTGACTGGGCAATAGTGTAGTAGAGGTCTCCATCTGCAAGAAGATCAATCAAGGAGCATTTAAACCAACACATCTGACTGGTACTATGCAAAGCATTATTCAGCTTCCTGCTCACACCCACACATCTCGTAGCAAACAGTCTATTCCAGTCAAGAAAATGTACCTATTAATCTTGGTCGTTTCTTTCCGGGTGCTTTGGTGTCATCCACGTATGGAGAAGAGTCAGGAGACCCCAGCAGACAGCACAGATGAAAACAGATCAGACATGAAGTCAGAGACAGCATGAAAGGCTGCAGATGTGCAGCAGCTGCAAGCAGCATCAATAATCATGGCATAAATTTCTATCTGCACGAGCAGAAAAGTATCAGATGATGAGATCAGCTGATCCTAAAACCGGCCCTCTCTTTAGAGCTGAACCTTCCTCTGTTCTGCTAAATAACCTGTAAACATGCAGACATCTTACCGGGCACTTTCACCTGTTGTTTAGCGATGCTGTGAAACCTCTGACCATCTCTTGATGTCAGCATTTCTCCGATCCTCGGCGGGTTAGCTTGCACCCATTTTGTTGCATCTATGAGCTCTTGATGAAAATCATCTGGAATATAATGTTCGAAGGGAAAAGCTCCGATGTGCTGCAGATGTTTACCTGCAGACACATTTAGGGGAGGTTCTGTGAGGTTCTGTGGGGTTTCAGTGGGGACATTCACAAAGTGAGCTTCTTACCAATGTTTTTGAACTGGTCGTATGTGAAAGTTACACAGATGAATATCTGTGCATTTTTAAATCCACTGTTAGGCCAGAAGTTGTTTTGGTCTCTCCTGAAGGGGAACTGAGGCGTGCTGTGTAACAGCCAAAGCCCGGATTTGTCTCTTTCCACCATCAGAACCCCTTTGGACGGCAAACAGTTACACAGCTGTTCCTTACACTGGCTTCACATAAATCAGCAATGTGGGATCCAACATGTAACAGCCTTTGGTTACAGGATTTATTTCATGTGACGGAATCTTGACAAATACGAGTTGCATGAAAAAAAAAATGCTTTGGTCACTTTTACTGTGGCCAAATGTTTGATGTGAGCAGCATCCTGGAGGCTGATCGCTGTAGCTGATGAACCCAAAGTTTGGAGGCTGCAAGTGACCAGAACAGCTGCATTGATGCTTTGAAACAGTCACAATCTGTTAGCTGCTGCATCCGGACCTCACTGTTTGGTTGGGTCCAGAAAACGATGATGTGTGGGTTAACATCAAATGGTACTTTTTCAAAGCTTCATCTTATTGGTTGCCATAGTGATGCTCCTCCTCTGTTACATCAAATCTGCTTCCTGTTTCAGCTGGAAATATGTTCGGTTAGTTTCAAAGTAAAGCAGACAAAGAACAAGTGGACAATGAGTGTCTATGAGCACAAAGAAATCGAGGTGGGCCAGAACATGCTGCATGATTGTTGTTGTTGGGAAATATTTCAGCAGCAAAACTAAAATGAAAAACAAATTTCAGAAACTTTCAGCATCTTTGGAGGAGAGCTGCGGGGTTATTCTTTATTATCCATATCAGACATTAGCTGCTCATTCAAAGGCCATGCATCTTATTGCTGTCACAGATTAATATTTAATACCATTAATTATATAATCTGTTCCATGTTTGGTTATTGTGCTTTGATTCAGTCGGTGTCAGTGCTGTGTGGGAAAATTTTAGTGCATTTTAGTGTATCTGCTGATCCCGATACAAATCTGATCTTTTTTTTAAAAAAAAAAAAAAACAACTGTTTTTAAACGCCTGGATACATTTTACATGAGTTCCTTGTCAGCGATGATCACTGATGATCACAAACGCTCTCCATCTGCTTTGCAAAGAAGACTGAAAGAAGAAAAAGTTCAGCCACTCTGGTACCACTCTGTGTTGGTCTTTCACTTTCAATTCCAGTGAAATATATTCATGTTTGTGGTTGTAATGTGACAAAATACGGAAACGTTCAAGAGGAATGAATACTTTTGCCAGCCACTGTAAGCAAAGTCATTACACATAAAAGCAGAACCATCAGACTCACTTTGTAGCACAACACGGTCGTAGATATCTGTAAATATCTACAGCGCTGGACTGTACTGAGAGTACGATAATGCACTATATTATGCATTTTAGTAGCAGACCACGACTGGACCAAAGATTCTCACCATGTCTCTAATTTTCATCAAGATGGGGCTCAGCGTGTGGCCCAGGACACCGTCTTTATCGCTGAGGTCCTTATAGCCGGGTGTATGGGGCAGCATGTGTGATGCTGTGGCCTCTGAGTCCATGTAAAAGTACTTCATCTTCTGGGTTTTAGCTCCAGGTGCCTTATATAAGATGAACCTGGTGACAAATCCAAACAAAATGTGAAAAGAAATAAAGTGAAATTATTTTAAAGCAGAGCTGTAAAGGTTTGGTGTGTCCCTCACCAGTCCACTTCATGGTCGGCGTTATCTCTGCAGGTCACTGCTCGTCGGCCTTCAGAGCTCCAGCAGCACAGAGTGAGAGTCAGAGCGAGCCTCCACATCCTGACACACACCTGGAACACCCACAGCAACCGTTCACACACCCACCTTCTTACTTATAACATCAGGAACATCTCACTGACACTTAGAAACTTGGTGACAGCTTGTTGGAGTTCCACAGCGAGGGACCAGAAAGACTTCATCAGTCCAGCCTGCACCAAAACAAGTCGTAGAATCAGGAATTTGGCTCCCTGGCGTCCTGCTGCTAATCTCCTTTTTCTCCTGGATCTTTTGTAAACAGACGCCCCACACCCCCACTCCCCCCCACCCCTGCTGTCCTGTTTCTGACCTGTATCAGGTCCTCAGCTTGAGCGCTGATGAACATTTCAAATCTTATCAGAACTGTTAGCCGAGGGGGGCGTTTGAGTCAGCCCCACAGTAGCCATCCCCGGCCCTCCCCACCCTGGTGCTCCCATGCTATACATGTGCTTACTGCAGGGGGGTTTCAACCTCATACGGTGCCCCCTACTGGGCAAAATATGAGATGAATATGCTGCATGCCACTGACTTTATTTCTTACTCTGCAGGAGGGAATTATTTTTGTACCCTAAAATTTTCAGCATTCTTCTTTATTAGAACCAAAGTCCTCCTTCAGCTATAAACAAACTTTGCCTATAAATAAAGTTTAATCTAATCTAATCTTCTGTGTAACAAATGTAGTTTGTTTGTAGCTCTGGAGGCCAGGCTTACTGAATTAGAGACTCGGCTCCGCACCTTGGAAACTCCTATAGCTAGCCAGGCCCCTGTAGTCGGTGCGGACCATGGTAGCTTAGCCGCCGCTAGCTCCCCCCAGTAGATCCCGTGCAGCAGGGTAAACAGGCTGAGTGGGTCACAGTGAGGAGGAAGCATAGTCCTAAACAGAAGCCCTCTGCACACCACCAACCCGTTCACGTCTCCAATGGTTTTTCTCCACTCGGGGACACACCCGCCGAGGAGCAAACTGTGGTTATTGGCAACTCTGTTTTGAGAAACGTGAAGCTAGCGACACCAGCGACCATAGTCAAATGTCTTCCGGGGATGAGAGCAGGC